>JAQGDQ010000149.1:297788-495618 GCA_030141605.1 Tubiluchus corallicola
GGTACGGTTGGAAAAAAACTTAAAACAACAAACTTTTAAACACTTTATTTTAAACAGTTTACTTTACTAGACTTAAAGCTACAATGCGATTTTTGAATAACTTTATGCCTAAATTTTGTGGAAAGCAGATATAGCAGTTAATTCTTATTATAACAAAAAACTTTTAATTAGTGTTGCCAACGAAACGTCTGCTCACTATTACTTTCTTGCTTTTATACGTGTCAGTGCGGTTACTGTTATTGCTGTTCACTGCTCAGAATTGAAGCTCATGTGAACTGCCTAAAGCTTGCAGGAATTACTTGGTAATCCTTCGGTGTTCTTTGACTTTGACGCTGTTTGTTGTGCAGACACTACGCTAGCAGCCTTGGAATGCCGCTGATGCATGTACAGGAAGTATTGAAGTTACTGGTGATAGTTTCGTCAGCTTGTCTCATTAAAACTAGCCCGTCACTATTTATACACTCATCTTACACAAGCTATTTATGTCCCGTGAAGCATTCATGAGATTAAGAAAAACTTGCCCTTGTCTCAACTTTATACACAAAATGCGATGTTGTCTTTTAAATTAAACTTGATAAAGGACATAATGACCCGAAGGCTATTATTATAGGCTCAACATTAACCATTTATCCTTATTAATTTATTTAATTTAGTGTTAGTAATTAATTTAGAAGTTGATTAGGAACAGAATTTGGTTTTGGATATTAAAAGAGTGTGCGATTTGGTAGTTAAGACATTGGAATTGTAAGGCAAGATTTTGACCCAGTTCAAATTGGTGCAGTGTCATTTCTAATATTTTTGTAGTTGTTCGGAAAAGTTTCACTTTAAGAATTTAATAAGCGTGAGCCGTCAGTAATTAATAACAGCAATAAAATGTTTTTATTTTGAATGATATATATATATATATATATATATATATATATATATATATATATATATATATATATATATATATATATATATATATATACAGGACCTAATTAAATAATTGTGACAAATGAAGCTATTATACAGAGCTCTCGTATTCTAGAATGCTTTATTCCTCCAGACAAAATGATTATGCATGCAGTCAATTACAAAATTCACACGGAATGCAATTCAGCTTCTTCAAGGCGCTGCAAGACAAAATTTCATGTTTGTGTTTCTACCAAACTATCGAGTTAATTAACTGTCGTATGTATCGATTGTCTCCCTGAATTAACTCATTAGCTTGGTTGAATAATTACTAAATACTGTTTAGAGAAGATTCTTGCCATGCAGCATATAGTTTTTTCCAAGTAGAAAGGCTTTTTTCTTTCATTTTCTAGGAGAGATTCGGAACTCATATCATCACAGTGTTAAACATCTCTAGTTTTTGATAGATGAAAAACGTTCTTGTCTAGCATATGATAAAAACGCTGTAAAAATAAGTTCAAATTATATTATTGTCCTGCATAAGGAAAAAGCTTCAAGTTTGTATCCGCAAGTCGCTGTTTTTAAAATGTATTATCTCGTGGAAACGAAAGAAAGTCGCTTTTGCGAGGCATTGGCTACCTTGGTGGCAAATTAACTAATACTCGCGGAGAAACGATTTAAAAATATTTTCATAGTTTTCATTTTAGGGATAGAGGCTTATGAGTATACGGTTCAAAATCTAAGCTTTTGATAAAGTGTTTGTCAGAGTGTAAAACATCAGCCAAAAAGTTTGCGATCAGGCGAGTTAAACCCTGATCAATGGATGTGTAATCGAGGTATTTCACGGCTTCTGATCAGAACACCTCTCTAGGAAAAGGGCTTTAGTTATAGATTATGGCTTTTCATTTTCATCTTGGTGACGTTTTGAGCAATATTCAAATAGATAAATGTCGCCGCTGCCGTAGTCATCGTCATCATCATTATTAATGATTTTCTCGCAGAGACTTAAAGTGGAGCTGTGTATGCAGAGCTTTGTGGCATTCTGGAACTGAAGGCGCAGTTGATTTTAAAATGTAACTTTTGGTGATGGTAGCGATGATGGTAATGGTGATGTTAATAGCGATGATGATGGCGATGATGATGATAACTTTGACGAGGATAAACTTCTATCAAAACGTCCAGTTATTGGACTGAACTGGATATAGGCCTAATCGATAGTTGCGATTTTTATTGCTAATTTTCTCCTCCTCATGTTGCGCTTAATCATGGGAAAATTACAATACAAAGTGACTTTTTATGTTGCACGTTTCCGCTCAATGGCCACTGCTCTATACGCTTTTTGAAGCTGATAAACAGTCTTAATCATGCGTGATTAATAACAATATAGCTCTTTATTGGCCATTACTGGAATAGAGGCCTTAATATGCATTACTAGCTGAGTCCACTCGTGCTGCACCTGCTGGCAATATTTTGGACATCATTTATTTTAGTCGCCATATTGAATGTGGTTATTCAGACGGATTGTGGAAGACGATATTCGAACTCGGAAGCCCTGAAACCTCTTAAAATACATATTGAACATTATACATAGGCCTAGTACAGTGTTTTAAAAGTGCTATTTTGGATACCATTTATGAGCCTAAATGGACAGTTTGCTTTAGCTGGCGTTTTTACGGTTCACCATGTCTAGCGGTACGCTGCAGGCATAGGAGCGTGCATAAAACAGACAGATAGACATACAGATTTTTATATTTACATATCAGGTGATGCAAAAAATGTGCTAAATGTTTGGTCACTTCGTGTCACTTAAATTAAAACTTACAGCAAGTCCTCTATTTGTCCATCATCTTCACTGTAAATTAGACGAAGGCGTTTCTTTCAACAACTGTCACAATTTCCCGCCATTTGGTTCTTGCTCTCAGCATTTTTTACCTTTATTCCCTTTGCATCAAACAAATGTGTGTGCGGCCCTCGTACACCTTCTCTCAAAGGAGTTCCAGATAGCGTAATTCAAAGGATTAAGTCCCATTTTTTGATAACAAATCTTTATCACTGTTTTATTTTCCGTGGTGAAGAGCATGAGGTAAACTGGTTTGATTTCTTTATTGTTTTGCTGCTTTGCATTGAATTCGGTATGCAGCTTATGCGCCATAGCGGCTTTTCTTAATTACTAATCATTAGCCGACATTGTTTCGAGCATGCAAAAGTTGTTCGGCCGTAACTTGAAAGCTGCAAAACTTATAAACTTGTAACTTTCACAGCCGAAAGCTAATATGTTGTATTATAATGCTGTGAAATTTCCCTTTGCAGTGATACATCTTTCTAATATTATTGATGTCTACATTTCAGTACATATTTTCTGCACGCACGCACGCACACACAAACACACATGCACACACAGTTTTCCTGTGCGAAGAAAGTAGTAGCACTAGGAAGCCATAAATTTGCTTTATTTGTCAATTACGCTACGTTCTTGCCTCACTTTGTTTCATATTTCCCTGGAGAACCTGAGCAAGATGCCGCAATGAAAGTTTCATCGCATAGTAATTATTCAAACTCGACAGTTTATTCAAACTCGACAAACTCGAAAATCAAGACATGACAGTGACACAAACATGTGATACTTTCCACTGGACACAAGCTGCCATAAACCATGAGAAAATTATAAAACGTAATTTCAAGCTACTACCAGTAACAAGAACAAAACGCGAAAATAGTTTCTGCACACGCACGCGCGGCGTCGAATTTGAATAATTACTAGGCGATGAAACTTTCATTGCGGCATCTTGCTCAGGTTCTCCAGGGAAATATGAAACAAAGTGAGGCAAGAACGTAGCGTAATTGACAAATAAAGCGAATTTATGGCTTCTCAGTGCTACTGCTTTCTTCGCACAGGAAAACTGTGTCAAGTTTAAGTTTCTGATCGTTTTATATTTCTAGCAGCATTTTTGTTACGTTCGTTTTTCAACAGCTCGTCGCCGTTTATAAGAAGTCTCGCATTTTAGGCTTTTTTATGCTTACAGATCTTTTACTTAGATATTTAGCGCCACCTGTATTCAAATTACTTTGCATTACAACTTGAGTAAACATTAAATTTGCTCATAAAAACTACAGTTTGATTTCAAAAAGAGAGATGATCGAATGCATACTGTAAACGTAATAGTGAACTTATTGGTGACTATGGAAGTATACTTTATCACAGACCTAATGGTTTTAGATTGTTCAAGCAATGTATGTCGAATGATCTGTCCTGTTCTGCAATTTGAAGCATCCAGCCCCGGTGGAAGTAACTCAGCGATTCTTGATGCATTTGTCTGGTGAATGGCAGCATTCTCGTTCTGGCCCCGCTGACCATTGATCAACAAGACCATCAATCTTTCTGCATAGTGACCTGTAAGTCTATTCTGCTTCTATAATTTGTGCATTGAAGTCTCAGCGGGTTTCTAATTAGAAACGCATCCACAAGGCGTATCGGAGGCGCTAGGCCCGTCATCACTTGGCTTCCCATGTGACGTCATTACATGGCTTCCTATTTTTTCATCAGTGCAATTGAGTATCAGTTAGTAAATAGTCTGGCACAAACATTCTCCTTTAGACCACTAAATTTTAATCTGTTATAAAATTAAAAAAACTTTTTTGCACTAGTCTGATTCCGTCAGTTTACTCATGCATGACAACCATTATTAATGAACATATTCGTTCGAATCATCATGCAACGTTTTATCCAATAATGGATTGACGGCAAATATTTAACCGTACAGCTAAGCTACCATTTCATCCATATTGCCATAATCGATTACTTAATAATTAATTCATACCAGAAAAAATCTTAAAAATCACCATCCTGGCAGATTTTCAGACCCGTTTTTATTTGCCTAACACGTGCAAATATGACCACGATTTTTCACTTCACTACAACCATATTCTGTAAATATCATTTCCACCAACTTAAACGTTCGAAAATCTAAATTCCGTGGTTATTCGTATCAGACTGATGCCAGCAAAGTATTTCGTGAGGTGAGTTGAAAGTTCGGGACTACCTCGTGTTAATATGCTTTCGAAGTACTTCATAATTAATCAGTGATGGCTAATTGATATGTGATATTAGATATACAATTGCATACGGTATAGAGTAGACAATTTCGGGAAACCGAAACGATGCTTAATAACAAAAATGTAATAATTTAAATTGAATAACGAATTAAGCTTTAAGGATTCGCACCCCACTTCATGTACAGGGCATTTTTTCTTTTCAAAAGAAAGGAAATTATATCGGTATTTTAGGTTAACTGTATTTTTAGAGTGTCCCAAGCTTAAAATGCTTGTTTTTTGCTACTGAATAGATGTCATGACACTACGCAAGCTATCACAAAGGTATTCGTACTCCTTGTTTTAAAATTAAATACATGCTGCCCATAATATATTGATTTCTGCTATTAACTCTTGTGCTTCATTTAACGCGGGTTGGTTGAGCCAAATAAGTAAAGTTATTTTGGACCATATTTTATTTTTAATACAATTTAAAAATGGTCGTCCAACAATACCTGGTATTGTAGCTGCTAGAGTAACACTTTGCCCTTTGTTTACCGAAAGACGGAGTCATTTTATCAACCCAAAAATTGCGTAGGCTTTGTGAAATTTATTTGCTTAGTCGCGCACTAAAGTTCATACAAATTAATTTAATGATCTTTGTTCGTAGTCCTTTCTTCATCCATTTACCAACTGTTTGCCAAGGCTATCGCAGTCCCAAAAGGCTATTATCCTTTACAATGGATCTATCATAGACTGCTCAGGGATAACGTTACAGTGCAAACCACTAATCACAATCGAAGATTTATCAAGTCCAAGATTGCAGATGTTATTAAGATTCAAGAACTTCTGTTGTTCGGATCGAATCAGAGTATGTGTTTCAAGACGACGAAGAATCTATCACAATCACCGGCTGTTCTTTAGTATGATTTGACAGGGCAACGACCATCTAACCAACTGAACAAATTGAGCTCCTCTTGATATAGATTTAAATGTCAATAGAGTGTGATTAATCGTATGATTAAAAGTGAGATGAGTACTACCCATCTGTACTTGAATGAAGTCAATGCATCAGTTCCTATTAAGAAAGACTCGGCGTTTAAGATTACATAACTTTCAGAAGTGAGACAAGTTGGACAGGTCTTCATGCAGGGTTTATGTAACACCTCTCAAAATACATTCCATATTTTCCTACAAAAATCCTCCTATTACTGTGTCTTTTTCGAATAACTTTATATTTTCTCATTGATTGTGGTTATTTTAGTAGCATTCAAAACACACGTTGAGTAGTTTTAAGAATAAGAACACCTGAAGAGTTTTCTTGGCTGGTACTTCGATCATATTTCAACTCGCGAAGCTACTATTCTGAAATGTAAAATCAAGTAAACCAAGGATAGCCTGTATCACAACGATACATTAAATTGTGTTGCCTTATGTTTAGAACATAGATGTATTTATCAATTCCTGTCTGACGTTGACAAATTGTCGTACGTATTTTCAAGAATCCGATTGATTTGTCTTTAGATTACGTCAGTGTAGCTTTGCTTTGTAGGCTGTTGTGTTTATTTTGTCTACTATGGGCTACTTGCTATGAGTATTAACATAACTGAAAGCGTGCACATTGGAAGAAACATTTTCAAATGCATCACTAAATGGCAAAACTGTAACAGTAGATAAAACTTTCTTTCGTTTCTGTCGGCCTACTGTGCAGTTTCCATGTCATTCTAAGACGGCGGCTGACTTTAAAATGACGTTATATTATCGGCTATGTTAATAATTAACGTTCAGACTTAACCGTGGGCTAATTAATTACTGTAACGATAACCCCTTCTGCCCTATGGTAGACTTACAGCATATTAACACTTCAACCATATTAATGGATTAATTAGCTGCGGTTGATGTTTGTTGTGGCATTGATATTCACCCAGTGTCAGCTAATTAAGCCAATGAGTGGTTGCCTTGTATGATGCTTCTCAATTTATGAGATTGTATATTTCCCAGCCTGAAGGCATAATAACATGTAAAATGTTTGCAATTCAGTCACGTTTCGTAGCCATCTCGGAATAATTGAGTTTTGGCTGGGTTCATTCGGGTTTATTAGTTAATGCCACTTATTACTAAACGTTGTGAGGACACGCCCTTTAAAATTCTTTCTACTTGAAGCTATGAGGATAAGGTCACCGTTGGGGTTAGTTTGTCCATCTGTCCGAAGTTGTAGTGAGGAAATGACAGAAAGAGGATGGTGGTAGATGAATGTATCACCACACTTGGTGGATTAAACTCGTTTGTCTTAGAACAAAAACTTAAGCAGCATGAATGTGGAGATGTCAGGGTCAAGGGCCAGAAGTTATGTTATAGTTTGTGAAGTTGGGAATATTCTCACGCTAGTTTACCTCGAAGTTTTCCTTCGTTGACATGAATGTGAAAACGAGAGTTATGTTTTAAGATTACAGTAAAATTACGATTAGACCTAAATTTCCATTTCAATTAGGTTGAATCGCATTCAGATGGAAATGAAAAAATGAAAATTACCTTAAGGTTTTTGAAAGGTTTCTGATTTGCGATAAAGTAGTGATTTATTAACCTGCGATACCAAGACCCAGTATCTAGGCAAACGTTACGTATCCTAAAGGTTTCAAAATATAAAAACCAATTTTAGATAAGGAAATTGTTCACGACATTGTAATAAAGTTTGAATTTTCTGATTCGGTGCATTCGAAATGTCGACTGGGCTTCGTCCATGATGTTTGAAAACATACTGACTCCTAGAAATCAACTCATTACTTCTTCAGAATGCACTCCATTAATGGCTTCTTGTCCATCTATCATTTCCTGACCTTCCCCGCATGACAAGATTTTATTTAGGTCTTTACCATTTCGATTAAAATCGGTAGGCGCTGTGCAGAATGTAGATAATGACCTTTTGATTGCCATCATGAATGCAAATTGTCTGGTTTGGAGAAATGCACTTCAGATACATATAAGATCCACGTCGTATAGTTCTAGATTTTACAAATGCACAGAGGCGTATCCTTATTGCGTCTTTTGTAAGCAACAAACGTTACATGTAGCTAACCTTAAGTACAATTTTTTTAAATTGTTTAAACAGTAATCCCCTGTATTTTTGCGGTGCTTGCTTCTGTATGTTAAACTGTTTAATAAAAACGAAGCATTCGGCTTATAATTCGAAATCTATAGATAGATTTGCAGACATTACTATACAAAACAAACTGCATTTTAATTCAAGCGACAACATCTATATGGGATAATTAAATGTCGATTTTGTCTTAATTTAACATTATAGACGGTTTGTGCTTAGGGCGAAAGATGGTTGTTTTTTAGGGAATTATAATGACCAATATTATATGAAGAAAGAGAAAATCCTCGCGTAGTACCTGACTTATACTTTAAAGTGATACAGAGAATCCGACAGCGGTGCCTTAGCCATTTTCGGATATCTGATGTCCTTAACGGCCTGACAAGAATTTACTAACTGAATTTGGTAGATCACTCTAAAATTTCAACAGTTATGGGAAAACTAAAAATTTATACATTTATTAATTTCTTAATAAACCGCCTTTATTTTCGACTGCACGTTTATTTAATCACTGCATTGGTACAGAAACTCGCAGGTAAGTCAACAGATTCGGCAAGATATGATTAACTGGCTGGACGAATTCTTTGATGATGTAGTAGAATATGTTCGCGAGACTTTTCAGTATACAGAACTCTACATTTTGCTATAATTACTACTTTTGTAAACGTACTTTTAAATGAAACTAAAATCGAGTTGTTTGTGTCTGGTCGCGGCTCTGGTCAACTCGCTATTCAACAGTTATTTCAACAATTATCTGCTAACAACGCGCATTTCTTTGAGTCCAGGAGGAAGACAGCTTTTCGCAAAGTCACATTAATTCGAAGCAATTTCAGGGAGTTTGAACAGAAACGAGTCTTTGGGGAAGCGAAAACTGCGAGTAATTCTCAAGCAATATGTCGTTGCAATTTGAAAGACGAGTGACTAATCCCTGAAGTACTTGCTTCACGTATTGAACTAGCCGAACTACGAGTTTCGAAATGTAAGATTTAAAACAAAATAATTTTAAATGTTAAAACGAAACGATACTGATCTTTCGCAATAAAATAATAGGCTGGGAGTTGTTATTAGTCTACAATATTTTTCACTCAGATAACTATTAAATGGTGTTGAGCGAAAGAAATTTCAGGCAAAAATACCTTTTCACGTAATTACTAAATTAATACCCTTATTGCAACACACACTCCAAACCAAACTGTCTGACAACGAATGAGAACGTTTATCTTCAAATAAACTGCTCATCAGTTACGGGGTATGATCACTTTTGCCGCAATGATGAAATTGTGACTGATGAAATGATTTTGTCAATGGATAAAATTAATGAGCTCTGAGTTTAAATGTAGTGATAACTGGAAAACCAACGACAGCGTCTTTGATGATAATTTAAATTCACGTCTTCTGTAATTAATTTAATTCGATTTGAATCAATCCGTTTAGATTCTTATGTGTGTTATGGTTTTGAATAAATAAACTCTGCATTTTATTGTTTGTACTCAATGTTCTGTGCATTCATAAATGATAAGTTATTAACAAGATTTTAAGTACAGGTTTTCTTGCGAAAAAAGCAGGGCTACAGAAAATGAAATGAAATTGAATAAATGTTATAATGTAGCAAACGAATGTTGTTGGCAAGCGTTGTAATACTAGACTTAATTGGAGTGTATCACTATTAATTTTAATTAGAATTAGTCAAAATGTTATAAGTATAAACGTGATTTCTCGCGATCTGCTTTTATCCGTGGAAGTTTCTTATTGAACCCCTTGATGGTCAAAAATCTAGGCTTGTTAATCGTAATCCCTTGATGTTCACGGTGCATTTCTCATTTACCATCTCCGTAACCTCTGAGTCTAATGTCGAGTAACTCATGCAGTTCCCTCATCTCATGTATGTAAAATTATGTATACAGAACAAGGACAATAACTTGAGCCAAACAGACTCTATTTCGTCTGCTGCTAAACGTAAATTCTTAGCAGGTGAAAATTCTTATCATCCATTAGGCCTAGATGCCTTGCAGTGCGGTAGCTTTTGGTCTACCGCTTCTCAAATATTTCTAATGTATACTGAGACTGATAATTTGGCAAACTATTAGAGAATTAGAATTTATCACTTACCCAGATCATCGCTAGAATTTATACGGCAAAAAGTTTAATTACTCGCGCTTTAGGTGTCTTAGTATCGAATTTGTACCATCCTTCGACTTTATAAAACTGTGGAAACAAAGAAGCTTCGTTTTAGTTTTTGTCACGAAGGCAGAGCATTCAGCGGCAATTCCTTGAACAGAACAGACTTTGATGTATTAAAACACCTAAAGTATAGTCATTCGAAGTCAAGCAGTAGCTTCTCTTAATGATAAACAAATTACATTTAGTTAGACTATTGGCGATGACCTAATTGTGGCGTTTATTGTACTGACGTGTATGTGGCTTCCTTCCTTACTGATTTGCAGACGTGTTAAGCATAAGCAACTCAAACCTATTCATCGTGATAAGAATGCAAGCAATGCGAATGCGTAACTAAGTTTTGTTGGAAAATTAATTGTACTCAGTTCTATGGGTAGAACGGTTTAGTTTGAGTCATGGAGTGTATTTTGTAAGAAACCTCACGATTTTCTTTACGTTTGCGTTGACTGGAAATTGAAACAACCGGTTTGTAGTTCTGGCTTAATGTACCTTAATGACAAAAATGTCACTTAACTTGCATGTTTTGTTAAAGTTAATGTCACACTTTTTTAGAAAACTAGTTCTTTTGTTACCACATGAACCTGCTGCGCATTGAAGCCGCACCAGTTGGCGAATGAGACCAAATGACAAGCTTATGTTTTTATATCAGTTACAGATTGTCGATGTTTAAACTGTTAGATGAAATAAACTGTCACTCATGTATTTTCTAACTCTGTCCTAAATTTACCAGTAAGGACTGAACAGCTTGACTGGAACATTAGTCACATTTTGAGTTCAGTTCAACAGTCAGTGATTGAAATCCATATTTGGTTCCATTATTTTTTCGCTAAATTTGGCCTCAATAATTAAACGGTTATGCATTTCGCATTGCTGGTTTACTCTGAGTTATTAGACTGTATTGTGCGAGTTAGCGGAGTCCCTGTTAACAAAAAAGCTGTGATCACTTCGCTTACTGATTTTTCACATTTTCTTCCGGTTGAATATCATTACCGATTTACTGCTGTTTTCAGCAACTCTTTTGCCCTATTCGGAATATTTTGGCGATGATAACCTTTGTGTGATCTGTGAAAATAGGATCGTGATTTGGGGGTCTTGACGTTAGCTTATTACTTTCGGGTCATGAAACTCTATATAGGGGTTTTTGGTGTTCCGTGAGCCTTCCGCATTTTGTTTAAATAAATTAGTTCAACTTTGTTACTATTATTTAATTGATAAACAGCAGCAGCAGCATCAACGAGAACGTGAAACGAGCCATTCAGTGGCACGTGTGTGTATTTAGAGGACAAACTCGACTACTGCAAAGTTTAACTATAATTCGTGCTGGAGTCCAACTCCCGTGGTTAATAAATCCAATATAAATGCAAAATGAACGGTTGTCATTGAAATGCAGTCAGTAAATATTTTATCGCGTTTTGTGTAATGTGCAGCATTCATTGTGATATCATTAATAGATCACGGCTATGAAATGGCATGCAGTAAAACTTGCTAAGTCATCTGCATTGTCGCTCAATGATTCAGGCTGTTAATTTTACTAAGGTTACCCTATCTAAAATCGTTAGCTTGATTAGTACTGAGCAAACTGCTGCTAATATTAGGCTTAATTGCGTACTGGCTTCCTGAACAGCAGACAAGTACTCGATTCCTATTTTATTAAGATTTTGCAATAACTGAATCTTCTTGAATCCCATACAGTACTTATATCTCCTTTTTTCTCAGCTAACACTTCACTTAATGGCTCGTTAGGCTTGCAAAATAGCGTCACTAAGCTCACTTCTCCCTCCAAATGGGGAAGAACAGCAATGTGGTCTCCTCTGACCTGTAGCCAGGGAGACCCAAGGGCAGTGTGTGTCAGTCAATTTTTCGATTATATCGCAACCCCTAGGGTTTTCACTTCTTTCAATTTTTTTAACAAGTAGTTGGGTCCTGCGTGGTAAATTGCATCTGGCGTTTAAAAAAAGCAGGAAAGCTTTAGACGTAGGAGAGCGAGGTTAGAATGCAGAATGAAAAATCTGAATCAATGTGACATTTTGGTAGCAGAGGGCTGGGGATACAAAACTCACAGAGCACACTTCTAAGCAATATGAACTATATTTATGTGTGACCCGAGAGCCTGGTCACAGGTCATGGGGTGGTCTTCATTTATTTTTCGCTATGTTCTATCTGCTCCTGTAGTTTTTCTACGATGGGGTAACGATTTTGTACATCACTGAATGTGGGGCATGACTGTGCGAATGAGAAAATATTCTGCTAAGGGGCAATAATAGAAACTTGGGTTTTGGGACCAGAAATGCCCCGATTGTCAAGTGGCAGGAGATTGGTTGAGCTTTAACTCACGGGTCACGGTTGAAAAAGCTACGTGTTGTGATTTCATTGTAGAAGGCCACTTCAGAAACATTGTCAACTAAATTTACCTTGGTTCCCAAGTTCCAGGATATTGACCGGTAAACAAAGATATTGAGATCACTAAGCAATTAAAAATGACCGTCAACTTCCTGTCTCTCTGGACCAGTCCTCTTTTGCAAAACTTTTTTGTCCTAAAGCTATATTATGATTGAAGCATGCGAATTAGTTTCTGTTTGTTGCGTTTTTTTTACGTTATACTGATATTCGTTATTATTAATTATGTTAATTATTTGTTACTTTTAATATTTATATTTACAATTAACTGTACCACTTTCATCACAAAGTGTCCAAGCCATTTTATGGCTTTATTTGCCTGACTATATAAGTTTGGCTTTTTGAATGGAAACAAAGTGTAATTAAACCTGTTCTTGGCAAAAGAGGGTTAATGTATTTAAAACATTGTTATAATATTTATATATCATTTACTCGTAAATTTTATTAAGAGTGCGTACGATTAGATACGATTAGAATAACGAAGTTTAAGCAATTGTTTAAATATTAAATTTCAATATTTTCCAGCCTATACTCGTTATACTCTCCAATAATTCTTCCAATCATAAAATTAACTGGATTGTCACAGTTTGATAATTTTGAGTGCAGTCACTTTATTTGCTAAATTGTTAATTTGTACGCTTTTATGGTCTTTCCAACTCGTTTTTCCCTCGACAATGAAACCTTGTGATTAACTGTTAAACTCATCCTAGAATTAGCCGCATAGAGTATAAAATTGAGAGACTGCGCCTGTTTGTAATTGCAAAACGCAATGTTGTTAGTGAAATTTTGCTCTGTGAACGTTTTGTCGTGCTCAGTTTTTGAGTCGTGTTTGTAAAAAAAAACTTAACCTGCACTTGGCTTTGTAATCTGTTAAACTTCAATAACAGTCCCTAAAATTTACTTTAGCAAAACTGCTTTATTACTTTGTGAGTCACACAACATGCATGTACATAAGTTTGAAATTAAGGCCTAACACGTGGGAATTGATTGGTTGATTGATTATAATTTTATTTCAGACAAAAAATCCATATTTTACGCAATACACAAAATCGATTAAATGAAAATTGCCTTAACTTAAATCTAATTGCTAAAAATAAAGATTAAACTAACTGCGCGCGCGCTCACGCACACGCACACGATTATGTTGCAGGACTATAATTACAATTACACGATAATAATTAATTAGTTAATATTTACATTAAAATACAATAAACAAACATGTTAATTAAAATTATTAAACTCAAGTAATAAAATCGTTAGGTCTACAGAATAGAATTAAAATACAAATAGAACATAAAATAAAATAGAATGAATATAATATAATATAACATAACATAACATAACATAACATAACATAACATAACATAACATAACATAACATAACAACATAATACAATATAATATAATATATGTTATATATATATATATATATATATATTATATATATATATATATATATATATATATATATATATATACCATTCTCTAAAGTAGATTTGATGCTAAAAAAATAAGTTCAATTTAAAAAAAAGTCGATTTCCATAAGAAAAGAGAACTTGCACGGAAGTACGTCACAATACGGGATTCCTAAATATACTGTCATTATACAAACACTGCATTCACGAGGAAGTGAAAAGAGTTTGCATATACGTGATTTTCATTTCCTTCATGACGTAATCGTCTTACTTACGCTAGAATGATATGCCATACATGTACAAAAGTTTTGAATAAACATATTTTAAAACCAATACTGCAATTATTAAGATCAATACCGAGTTTCAGGCCCCCTGTGCCGCACCCCTTTCTCCCCCTTCCCCTTCTCTCTCTCTCTCTCTCTCCTTCCTTAAAAATCCTCTTCATTGTAAATTCGCTCAGATTGCGGCTTCGAAATCGCGTGTATTCGTAAATTATTATTAAACACGTGCTATTTGAATAACTGATTCAACCTGGGAAAAATGTTTGACTTGCGCAAATTAATATTTACTATCATATTATCAGCGTCACTGTACTTTAGACTGAATAGGATTTCAAGAAACTACCCATCATTCGCTAATTTTTTTTCTTTCCATCTAAAATTTATAGGTAGTAAAGATTCTACGGTAGTGGAAACAACGCCCGCGGGTCTACTCAAAGCGTTTAATATTTCAGAAATGTCTGTAGCTAACTCACCCGCTCTCATTTATATTTTGCAGTTGATATTTGCCGGAGAGTACACAAAGGCGATGAACAAGGATTGGCATACAGGGCATTTCTGTTGTTGGAGTTGTGATTCCACGTTAACCGGACAGCGCTACATACTTCGTGAGGAACACCCTTACTGCATTAAATGCTACGAGGCAACGTTTGCTAACGTATGTCACGAGTGTCGAAAACCCATAGGAACAGACTCTAAGGTAAATTCATATTTTCACATATAATCCTCCTCTTCCTCCTCCCATCTAAATCTTCTAATCACCTTTTTCTCTAACTACAATGCACAGACTGTTTAACGGTTTCTATTTTACCTGAATTTCAAGGTAAGGCAATCCTTTAATAGTTAAAGGAGTGCAGCATTAATTTACAACTTCTGCTTAGGATTGCCCAGGAACTAGGTGACAAACAGATTTTAAAATGGCTCTTTAAAGGCTGTTGTTTCAACTTCAGCCAAGCATGTCTTCAAACTCCTGTACTTATGTACACCTACTTATGTCAACGTACTTGTGTATCAGTTTACAACATGTACCACTGAAAAACAAGTTGTTATTTTGTGAAAACCTATGTAATTCTGTTTGTAACTAAATGTAATGAGATTTTAATTTGGATTTTTGTGTCTAGTAATGTAGCCATCTATTATTAGAAAATGTGACAAACTTCAAACCCGCCAGGCTAGTGAATGTGTAGGCCAGGGGTGTGCAAATTGCGGCCCGCGGGCCACTTGCGGCCCGCCGAGAGAATTTGTGCGGCCCGCGAAGAGATTTGTCAACCTAATGAAAGTGCGGCCCGGGCGATTAATTAAGTGTATCTAGCTGAAGTTCGTGCCACGATCCCAAAGATAGTGCGGGTAGTTTTTTCTACTAGATCGGATGCCATTAACCCTTACAAGACGGTTGTAGCTTAATAACACTGTACTACACAGACTGTGTGATACACATTACTAATATACATTGTAGTGAAATTACCAAAATCTGTCGTGAAAGTAGAAATATATGGTTTATGATATAAATTTTAATAACTTCTAAAATAGTCTCTTGAGTGTAGTAGTAATGATGTACGCAGGTTGGATGCAAAAAAATCGTTACTAGGCCTTTCTGTACTTGGCTCCTTGGTCAAACTGCCTGTGGCCCGCAGGAATTGCGGGAAAGTTTAATGTAGCCCGGCTAGTCAGATAATTTGCACACCCCTGTAGGCTATTTCAGTTTATAATTTCCATTGCTATTTTAATTCGTAAATATGTATGCAGCTTCACTATAATGCAAAAACATTTCACCAGCAAACATTAAATGAAGAGTAAAAGTTAAATGTTAAAAACGCTCCAAATTAAGGGAAAGTTATTTTCGGTAAACATTTTAATTTTGCTTAGTAACTGCTTGAGTGAAAAATGTTACATCCAAAAATTTCTTGGTTAGCTTGTTAGTGTTTCCCAATACTATAAAATATGTAATAATAGACCTTGTTAATGACATAATTATACCAGATTTAAGTAACCTAGCTTACTGGATTAATTTGTCTTGGCAACTCTACTCTTTTAATTCTAGTCCACTCAATTCTTAAGAAGATTAAAATTTTCACTATGCACTATTTGTAAAATGTCGTTGGTATAACTTTGCAGGATTTATCATATAAGGATAAACATTGGCACGAACGTTGTTTTCTGTGCTCAATGTGCAAAATCTCATTGGTTGACAAGCCATTTGGATCCAAGGATGATCGTCTATTCTGCGCTAATTGTTATGACACAGCCTTTGCTACCAGATGTGATGGGTGTGGCGAGATTTTTAAAGCAGGTGAAATAATGAACCAGCAATTTAACGTGCTTTATTTTCTAGCCATAAATTAGTTCTATATCTTATAAGTCACTTTTAGAATTCATGCAAAGCAATTATAGAGAGTTTTTAACAATGAACGTTTAAAAATCGATTTTATTTTTTCCCAGTCTAACTTAACCTAAAATGTCTCTGTCTATGATGTGAATTGCTATAATTATAAAAAAATTAAAAGTGAACACATTTATTTGAGGTGGAGCTGAGATGTGCTGCTGTGAAATGAAATGTTTAGGATGAAATACATTATGTATCCATAGTCTAGCGATATATTGTCTTGGATTAACAATAAATTGTCTAGGATGACCTTTAATTCCTTTTTAGATTTCATTTTATTCTAAAACATAATATCTAAATTTATTTTCTCTCATGCAGGTACAAGAAAGATGGAGTACAAAGGACATCAATGGCATGAACATTGTTTCTGCTGCAATGTCTGTAAGCAGCCTATAGGTACAAGAAGTTTCATACCTAAAGACAACGACATTTACTGCGCAACTTGCTATGAAGAAAAGTTTGCAACCAGGTGCAGCAAATGCAACAAGGTAAATTCTGTGATTTACTTTTCAATGCTGATTTCAGCACAACTTTAGCCAGAAATCGCAATGGTGTCGTTTATCCAAACCGTTGGATATGCACATATGTGACTTGTCATTGTTTCATCATTCTAGTAAACCCTCTCTAATACAGCCACCAATAATACAATTTTTTGATAATATAAGCTAATTTAAAAAATTGTCTGTTTATCTGTAATTTATGCGAAATATGGGAAGTTTTTGAAATTTAATCTTTAATTCAATGGAATTACACTTCGTTTGTTATCAATTAACTGATATGTGAATAACGTTTTTAAACTTGGTTTGACTGGTAATATAAGGTCTATCATTATGTATATGACAAGACAAGTCTAGTTACCATCTGTGAAAACAGATTAGTTGATTCCTACTTGTTTGAAATATGATAACACATTACAGACTACACGCATACAAAAATAAACCATTGGCCATTACACCATTCAAGATCTTTTTAGTATTTGCATACTTGTCGGTTACTGAATTGGGACATCTTTCTCTCCAATTTGTGAAAGTTAGGTGGTATCTTTTTCTTTTTTGAATGTTACAGCATAAAATTTGTGTTTGTTTAGATAATTGGAAGTGGAGGTGTTACATACAAAGGTGAACCATGGCACAGGGAATGCTTCACTTGTACAAACTGCAACACCTCATTAGCAGGGCAAAGGTTTACATCCAGGGATGATAAACCTTACTGTGCTACCTGCTTTGCAGAGCTTTTTGCGAAACGTTGTGATGCGTGCGCTAAACCAATTACAGGTTGGAAAAATTTGTTATCGTCAGTAATTCCATAATAATGATTTTATTGCAGAATTAATTTTAAAATGGTGGCACAAAAGAAATGGGCTGCTGCTCACACTTTTTCTGGCAGACATCCCATAATTTATGATTTAATATATAAAATCGTACTTGCAGTACGTGTAATAAACAGAAATTGGCTTCATAATAAAGTTTTACCACGTTGCTTAGTACTGCCACCTACAGGTCGATATCTAAGTTGTCTATTTTTATAGAGTATGTCGTTGATAATTAGGAAACTGTGCAAAAAATAGATGCTGTACTGTATCAACAGAAAATGATAACTTCAAAACTAATGAAATCTGTTGAAACTGTAAACTTAAGTCAAAGTAAATTTTGTCAAGCTGCTGCATTTCATTGTCAGTGTGATACCACAATGTTAATACGTCGTTATATTTAGTTCAATCTGCTTTTTCAAATAGGTGCAAAGGAAAACTGTTCGTCATTGGAATAGTTTACTCAATGATGATATAATTGTTAATAGATAATGGATGGATATACAAATAGAAAATAATAGATGTATTAACCCATAGGTAAAATATTTTAGACCTTAGGTTAAAGTGAGCCATGGTATAATTATACTGCCCACGCCTGTCTTTTTTCAGCATATAATACTTAATACTTTCCTGTTTGCATTGCAGGTATGGGAGGCACAAAATTCATCTCATTCGAGGATAGGCATTGGCACAATGATTGCTTTCTTTGCAGCACCTGCAATCAATCGTTGGTTGGTAAAGGGTTTATTACAGATGGACTTGATGTACTTTGTCCAGACTGTGCAAAAAACAAACTTCAGTCTCAGATACCTACTTAGAATAATTATTAAACTTTCTACTTTTTACTGATATTCATCCTTGCCAACAGGTGGCGGTGCCATTATTGTCACCTGTTTCTCATAAATTTGTACTCTATGATAGTTTCTCATAAAAACATAACCTAGTATAAGTGTAAGCATATATAAAATAAAATTGCTGGTTATAACTGTGTTCCATACCTTTTTAAGTCGAAATTAAATTTAGATGCTGTGGTCATCTATATGACCACATATGGCAAGTTTTTGGGTCCCTTGATTTTCCAAGTCTAGGGACCTTATGCCATCATGCAGCGTCCATCATCCGTCCATCGTCCATTCACAATTTGAGTTTAAGCCAGTTATAGCTGAACCAGTTAGGGTAGCCTTGAGATTGTTGGCATGGAGCAACTTTGAGATAAGATGATGGTCAAGGTCAAATTTAAAAGGTCATCCCGAGGGCATGTCCAAAACAGGGGTAAAGAGGTAGAAACCGCAACAGCTGCTCAGTAATTTTGGGTATAGCTGGAGAATCCCATGGCTAGTTACAAATTCAGACAATTGCCATTATAGTGTTATAAAGGCAGATTTTGTCCCTCAAAATTGGACAATCAACAGCAATTAGCACAAGTGACTTGCCCTCCTCCAAGAGTGAGAAAGAGAGGATCCAGGCTGAAAGGTATACTGGGAAAAATTAAGTCAATTCAACACAAGGAATTTACAGTTACATGCCACCTATTTGTAACCCAATGTTGACAAAAAATATTTTACCACTTTCTTGGAGTGAAGAAAGGCAGATCCTAGGTCTTAACAATTGCATGTATAGTGTCATAAAGGCAGGTTATGTCCTGCAAAATAGCAAAGTAGGTGTTAGATGATGGGAATGATCATTCCTCCCCCAGAGGGAGAGAAGATCCGGGTGGTGAGTATAGTGGGTGAATCTGTGTCAGTTCAATAGGAGAAATTACGGTGACCTGTCACATATTGACTACTCAATGGTGTCAAAAATATTTTGTCTCTTTCTCGGACCCTCAAGGAGGGAGGATCAAGAACTTGAGCAATTGCAGCTATTAGGTACTAGATGATAGGTGAGACCTTTTGCGCAATGGCATTCATTGGTCCTGGAAGAAAGGTCAAAATTGGCGAATGTGACCAAAAATGCCTACTGTACGAAATTTGCTGTACGAAATTTGGACATGAAAACCATTTGATCTTGTCTGACCAGAAGGCACCACTGGGAAGTTAGTGTTATTTGCATATCTTTATTGCCTATGAGAATTTGTGAACCAAATTTGGCTGAAAAGAATTTTTGCATTAAACATCAGGATCCTCGAGATGTCAAATATGAGATTCGGGAGCTCACAGCATCATTGATACTCTGGTTAAAATGCTAGACGCCCATTTGGATCTATGCATTTGAATTTCATAGTCTTTGGATGCAAACTTTTGTTTCTTTTGTTTTTGTTGTTAGTAAGTGTGTAGCTGTTTAGATTTTTTTCTTACAAAAACTGTTTTTTAATATTTTGTTAGTATTGAGAACATCTAGAGATCATGTCTTAAGGCATTTGTTAAGGTTAGACTCATTAACGGTTAAATAATCGTGCATTAATGATGAATAATTACATATGCATATTTTGGTTCATATGTTATTACCCTTTTACTAGCCCATTGATTTTATATGGTTAACTAGTCATAGTTTTTGGTCTAAATCACACGTTCTTAGGTTAAATAATCTGTCCTTCATGATTATGGCGTGTATGTGTTTTTTAAGAAAAATTGTAGGAATTGCTTTTATTTTAATAAAATCCTTTTGAATGATATTATTGTAATAGGAGTTTGCAGACCTATCTGCTATGCTTATCCTTGCTTAGGTTTTGAATTTTGAAACATCTTTTACTCAGCGAGCTTGAAGCAGAAATTTGTACAGTTGATTAGATTAGGCATGTTTGTAATCTATTTTTTGCATACTGAGACCTTTATTGTTAGTATTATACTGATTATTCCTAACAACATTTTTATTTGTGGATATATTGTGGTAAATACAGTCAAATAATTATGGTACTTTCATATTAGCATGGTGCATATTTGCATTGTATAGACCTTATGTTGGTGAATGTTATTGCAATTGTTAATTATTATTATAAGAACATAACATAGTTCATGTAACCTAGTTTTGTTTTTACAGCAGTTAATTAAAAGTACTTGCACACAGAACTCCTCGACGACAATGTCAATGGCAACAACAACAATAAAAAGTAAAGTAGTGAAGTTTTTGTGGAAAACTTCAAAATGAGAGATTTTCTGTGTATACAGTAGATACTGGAAAAATAAAAAAAATGTGTTTTACGTTAAATATTTAGTTGGCCATTATTTTAACTGTTTCACATTGAGATTATTATATTCCAAAATTGTTTATTCTCTACCATAGGTCCAGTGCCAATTTGCGCTGTTGTTCTTGTTCTTGTTGTACACACATTTCATAAAAAATGCTAAGGCTTTGTAATGAGCGATCGGATCATCTGGTAGGTATGCATACTGTTAAGCTGCCAACAGTAACGGAGAGCTTTTCTGGACCTACCCCTCTGGAAGCTTTACCCCCAACTTTTACTTCAAAAAGTACTCCTTAAATGGGAAAGTCTAGAAAAACTACCCATTACCAAGTGCATTTCCAAGTACTACTACTACACCATTTTTTATGAAATTCAACGCATGCTAATTTCGATGCTAATTTCTGCGTACGCATACTGAGGATGTAACCAAGCTGGAATTTCGACTTTATGGAGAGTATGGAGTATGGAGTCAATAACGCTTAGTGTGCAGAATGGTTCGTACCGCGTATTCAGGGAATAAGTCCTTCGAGGTGTGTATGGAAGTTAATAAAGCCAAAAAGTATTGCATGCAGGCTACATAACGGGATATGTGACATATGTCATCAAGGCTTGTTTACTTTTTGTGTATGTAATATGTAGTTCTTCACAAGGAATTAAAGACTGAAAACATAAAATCATTCGAGTTGTGATTTGCTTCCCAAACTTTGCTCCCATGCAAGCATACTTGAATTAAAGAAAATAATTTTTTACTTCAATAAAGTTGCAGACTGCAAAGAAGAAAAAGGATTAATTCATAGTCTCAAGCAAAATACAAGAAACAGCTAGTTCACACACGCACCGCCGTCACTGTGTTGCAGGGTAGTCGGAAGACTCGCTTGTAAATCTATCAATGAAGTGGAATTATGAGTGGGGAAAAGCGAGTGTGTAGGGATTAGTACAATGAAAAATGGATGAGGTGGTGAAACGATGATAGTGATATCAATGATACTTTGAAAACATTTTCTTTTAAGAATGTAATTTCAGAAAAATAAACCATTAATTTAGTCTGCACTCTATGTGATTGTTGCAGAAGAAGGGAAGCAAACTCCAGAGCCAGTTAATCAGTATAAGAATTAAATCATTTTTTTCTTTATTTGCGCTTTGAATTTGCCAATGGCGATTATCATCTTGTGAGATTGATGAACTTCATTTCACAGTTTTGGCCCTCTGGTTGTTTTTAATATTTTACTGGCGCTCTTATATTCGTCAAGTTGTATTTAATATTTCTTCATTACAGCGCCCCTAACTACTATAATAGCTTTTAATTAGTAGCAAGCGCTATTTTTGTATTTATATTTATATTTGTGAAGATTAGCCAGTTTTTAGCGCGCAAGTTTGTACTTTGTTTGACAATACCCAGAATGACAATAACACATGTACGAGTAAAGTAACAAATGTGCAATAATTTCAGGAAAAGGATCTTGCGTTAGCAGCGAACCAGAATCACCGAAATTAAATCGTTCCTCAAACGAGCCATGTGCACAAAGCCGTGTTAAGTCTTATTGAGTCCTTTAGAAGAAAGTCTGTTAAAAAGTCTCTGTTGAATTGTTAAAAAAGTCTGTTATATGATACCAAAATGTGTTAATACGCTGTTGCAAAACACAGTTAAATGATTTACAAACTAAGTAAGGTTAAGTAATACCATGGTTAAACGCTGTCAAAACGATTTACTAGGACGAACGAAGCATTGGGTTACTCATTCATTGAGTTTTTCTGCATAACTGCCGGGATATATCATTTAGAACGCCATTTAGCGTAGCCATTGAAACTGTTTTATCGTAAAAAATTATAATACAAAATTACTCTAATAAAAGTGAAAAAAGTGACGCCACAATGTAAAAACCTACTATATCAGCAAGGAGACCGAGAACGAGTCCAGCTACACAATCTACTCACTCCTTTAAAGGGCAAGAAAAAACTTAAAAATATTAAAAAACTCTCGAAATATTATATCACTTACATCTGTTGTATCGTAAACAGAGCTGCGTTCGCACTAATGCTGTATAAATTTAACTGCCACGATGACCGTTAGGCGCAGCCATGTTAACGATGAGTCATTTAAAACAAGTTTAGATGATACTACTGCACAATGACTGAAAAAATAATAAGAGCATTAGAACACTCTTCGCTAATCAAGGAAAAGTTTAAATTACTTTATATTGGCAATAAGATAAAAAATGTGTTTTTGCGAATCAGAGCGGCACACTGGCATGGCGATGCAGAGCCGTTTTTATTAGGTGGCGGGAAAATTTTAAATTGTTAAGAATGTTCTTTTCCAATTACACAAACAGACAAGCGCAATGCTAATAAGTAATACAAGCCTCGTGCCATGAACTCAATAAGTGTAAAAGCTAGAATCATGAAACTTGCAGGGTAATCACCAGACATACAGGTGCTCAAAGCATAACACAGGAAAGGTGACATCTGGGACAAAGGTCACAGTGGCAGGAGCCAAAATGTGAAAAAAGCGCAAATGACTTTGTCACTCAGCTGCTGTTACAGTACTATGAGTCTATGTTTTTGTATAAGTAGCCAAGTAAGAGTAGATGTGCACATATACTTTTCCGGGAGTATACATGGTCATTCAGGTTACGTGACATAGGCAAAAGTGCTAAAACTGTATTTTTAGCACTTTAGCACTAAAACTAAAAATTTTCCGCTAGAGGCAAAAAGTGAAAATGGCCTGCAAAGATGTTTTTCCAGTACTGGAGAATGGTTGGTGTAGTATAATAAACTTAATACCTCAACGAGATAAAATGGAATCGTAGAAGTTACGCCGAGATTAGTTAATCTCTGAGCCTACTAGGGGCAAAATAGAAAGGTTGAATAAATAGGGGCCTGTAGCATATCAAACAAAGGTTTCGACGGAATGCTCAGATGAATTTGAATCTCGGTGATTATCAATGTATTTTAATGGTAAATGAAGATTTTTATACATTTATACACACGCACGCCCGACCGCCTGGCGCACACACTCGCGCGCGCACACACACTATTTGATTATGCTATAAAATTATAGGTTTATATATAGAAGAATGAGAAGCCCAAAAATAAGAGTTGTTTTTCTGGGGACATGTATGTACAGCCTAGTAATGTGGAAAGTTCATCAAAACTACCAATACAATAATAACTGAAGTGCTTATGCGATGTGTCTCTCCCAACTCCATCTCTACACACTTAACATAATTTGTTGTAATTACTTTATGAACATAGTATTGGAGATAAACTTTCGAATTCAATTGAACTGATGATGAGCCGGTAAGTCCAACATTGTTGTGTGTGTGTGTGTGTGTGTGTGTGTGCGTGCGTGCGTGCGTGTGTGCGTGAGTATGCATGTATGTATATATATATATATATATATATTGTCACGGGGGCGAAATGTTATCGTGATGGCCTTGTACATACGAAGCCATTGCACAGTGGCGTTGAATACCGTTGCTATAGAATGGTCTCGGCGATTCAGCAGGTGTTGGCCGGGGGCGTTTACCAGCTAAGCACCAGTTATCGCTACCGTAATCGCAAAGCATGAGGACACGTGATTGAAGTCTGGGAGTTTAGTTTCTATCCATAAATTTCCTGTTCAATTCGCATTTTTACGTCGTCACTGTAGTGACGGCGGCCAAGAGGTCCAGATTGTTGCAATATATGTAATAATTATGTAAGTTGACAGGAGATTGGTTGGGCAGGACAGGTCACGGGTTGAAAAGTTACAAGTTGCAGTTTCATTGTGGAACGCAATTCCTAGATAATTCAATGAAATCAAAATTATGGCTTTACACAAAAAAAACTGACGACATTTCAAAGTCTAATTCTTGTAACCATTACATGCAAAATCTTCAGTTGTTAATTACGTCAAAAACATTGTTAACAAATTTATTCATATTTTTCTTTTATTTATATTTTATATTAGGCATACTTGTAAATTGTGATTTGTGTTGTCTAAGAAACAAATGTGATTATATCAATGGTGAAAGAAGCAGTGTATGTCTAATCCGTAGTCTCTATGAGTATATGAAAGGAGGTGATACTCGAGGACTGGACTTTATAGTCACGGCAGAAAACTCGGGTGTAGCTCCAGATAAGCGCTATTCATTTGAATGATTGAATCCGAATCTGAACACAAGCATAAACATCATAAATGACATCATAAAAAAGATCAACTGTGGCTAGTTGCTGGTGCAACACGCTATTGTAAACTCCCAGAATTCTTTTAATTTTCACTTGATTGAGAATTTTCTAGTGTTACCATCGAAATCGTGATCAAAAAATCCAAAACAATGTTTTGTATACTTAAACTGTATATACTTGACTGTATAGTTAACTGCATGTTTTATATACTGTCACATGCTTAAAATAAGACATTTGTATGTGCCCAGAGAGCATTTCCTATTTTTATGTCATCTTTACTTCGTCTTTCTGCACTATAATATATGTAGAAACAATCATGTTACTGTAAGTATTGTTTTGTTTGTAAGCAGGTACGTTTATAATACGCTAACGCAGCAGCTTTGCTTCCCCACTGCAATTAACCTCGTTACCAAAGAATTTCTCGAAACTAAACATTTAATCACTTGTCTAGCGGTTTCCGCCGTTATCAGACGAAACCACTTGCGAGGAAACAAGGGCACCACCAACTGCAGCTCAAGCACGCCAAGCCCTGAATGTTTTGCGAGAATAAGGTGTATTGCACAGCAACAGGTTTTCAACGTTTTCATAATTATATGAGAACTTTAAGAGCCAACTTCTTCGCTAAAAAATGAAGCAGCCGACCTTGAGGGAATTTCTGTATTTTTTTGCAAATAAACAGACTTGTGTGATTTAGAAGAGTATACTTTTTAATTTACTGCTAATTCACTTATATAAATTAATATTAAATTTTTAACGACACAAAGGAATTTAGGCATGCCTTCGTTTCTAAAATCCATTAAAATCCGTTGCAGTGCGTACTAAGCGGTGGTTCACTCTTCTATATCAGAAATACTACACCCATCGGTTAATAGGTTCAGTCGGTTAATTGGGTGAAAACACTGAGGTCCCAAAGTCGGCTACTAAGCGGCGCCTACAATTAAAGAAGTAAAAATAGTCCTTTATCATGAGAGCTCCACTACACCAAAATTTCGTGTTAAATGTGTAATGATAGACAATAAAAGACAAAAATGTAATTATGAAGTATATCACCTTTGCTCCTTCTTTTAACATAGAAGCAAAACCAAAAGCACAATGAATGCTGATAAGATAGCTCGCGAGATGTCTTGAAATTTATTTCAAAAGTAGTTCTAGGTACTAGCTACAATACGATTAATGCGCAGTTTCCATTTGCAACTTGCAAGACGGTTGGCGAGGGCTTAGCCAATCACTGTGAAATGTGTTCAGTAGCTTTCAGAAGCTTTACTTGTATTTTCTTTTTCTTCTTCAAAATCTCATTCCATCTATTGCAGACTTTGGGGCATCGAGATTTATTAGAGTATTCCAGCCAATTCTACCTACAAACTTTTGCCTGAGTCAGGCAAACTTTTATTGGTGACACGTGACTCGTGAGACGTCTTGCAGAGATTACGTTAAATATGTTTCTAGGCAAGAAAACGAGGGTGTAGGTTTAACCAATCATCGCCGATCTTCTGTTCATTTTTTCTAATCTGACTGTACGATGTATCCTCTCATCGCAGTTTGGCTGGTTTAGCATTCGCTGTTGTACGAATCACCGACTCACTGATCTTGTTGCGCGGAGTTTACGGCGTGACTTAAGAAAAATGGCGCTGCACGTACCGCAAGCACCTGGTTTTGCTTCTATGTTAAAAGAAGGAGCAAAGGTATGATATATATATATATATATATATATGCTTCATAATTATATTTGTGTTCGCTATTATCTATTCACTCAAGTTTGACAAGAAATTCTAGTGTAGTACTAGTAGAAATCTCATGATAAAGGACTCTTTTTGCTGCTTTTCCTAGTAGTACTATAGTTATACCGATAATTTATAGGTTTGATGTATTCATATTACATTATTAGTAATTTTATAGTAATATTGTTAGTACTTTTAATACTAGTGCTTTTGCGACCGTCATTGTATATGACTAGCGATGTTGTTTCATGTCAGTAAATTGGTCTAATTGTCAATGTCTTAATCTACAGCAGGCGTTATTTAACTGATCGACGCAGGTTACAACTTACTACACTTTACCCCTTGACTATAGCCGCATTAGTAGGTAGTACTAGTATGTGTATGCACTACTAGTATTTGCAATGAACAATAACACCACCAAGGAGGAAGGTTTGGCATGATTACTGTTGAATGAATCATGGACTTACTGAGCTTGTTGTACAGATTTTACGGCGTAACTTGAGAAAAATGTATTATGTCTCCAATAGAATATGTAGGTTATTACGTAACAACTGGTTATGCTGCTACATTTAAATAAATATAACGTCTTGCTGAGAATTGCAGTAGGCCTAATGAAGCTTCAACTCCTTCATTTCTCACAAGAAACTAGGGTTGGTAAGCAAGCAGTTTGTTTATAATGCTTGACATAATTATTTCTGGCACGTGAAAATTTAATTTAAGTGTTTCTAAATAAACTTACGGCATTAAAAAATTATTTCTCCTTATGTTAACAAAACTGATTTCTATGCTAATACTGTTGTTTTTCCAGGGTACATTGCAGGACTACACATTTCTGATAAAGCTCATTAATTTAAGCAAAAATTCCTTATAAGCCTAACACAGTATGGAGTCAAACCCCTGTGGGAAAAGTAGCTAAAAATATATCATATCTATAAGACGAATTCCAAAATGGTGGTTTGCTTATAATTACGAAATATAAGCTTTAATAACAGAAAGATGTGTTATTTATATATAGCCTTGGCACTCTTTAATTAGCTGTAGGAAAGAGCCTTGTAAAGGTGAGACATCACATGTTCATGATACCACACAAATGTGAAACCTCATTTAAAATGGTAAAGTCTATCTCGATTACTATGATAAATACTACCTCGTTCCCCCACTCTGCAGTAACATCATGGTAGTTTTTTAATCTGATGCAGCAATGCTTGGCAAGTATTTCTGCTTCGTTCGACCCAGTTTTGACTATTCCAACAAACTAGGCATTGACTTGGTTCGGCAGTTGCATCATTAGCTGCTACATTATAATAACAAAGTGCTTTTAGTAGCCCGAGCTTATTGGCTGTATGGAGCTAATAAGCTTTAGCTAATGAAGCAGTACCACAATGACGTCTTATTGCCTTATTTGCCTATATGCATACTGATTTCAAGAGAGTGCTTTTAACTTTTTAACTCATTACTACACTCTTCAATTTTCCAATACCATTTAATGTTTGCATTAGCTAAGTTTTACCAAACATACTTTATTATTATTGTTTATTGACATGAATGTTACGAATTTAGCATTTTGGTGGACTAGAAGAAGCGGTTTTTAGAAATATTTCAGCATGCAAACAGTTGGCGCAAACTACCAGATCTGCTTATGGACCTAATGGTATGCTTTTGAATGTTGTCTATGTGATCATCTCAATATATACTAAACATATCATATTCAATTATTTTTGAATTCTATACCTTGCTGCAAAAAATTGCTGTCTAGTTATTTGCTATTTCATTTGCTGCAAATTGTTTGGTTATTGTATGTGGAAGATAAACTTATGCGATAGCAGCATCTAAAACAAGGCAAAGTACTAACATACCAAATCTTTACATTTAAATTCTTGTGTTTCTATTTGTAATAAATGTATCCAAATTTCGATCATATTTGGATTTCTGGCTTCTATGAAGTTTGGTTTTCCACCCACATTGAGCATGAGAGGTTTGCACTACATTGTAGTTGTATGTTTGATTATAAAAATCTTGATTTGCTAGAAAATGTATTGTTGTTTCAGGTATGAATAAAATGGTGATCAATCATTTGGAAAAGCTGTTTGTCACTAATGACGCCGCCACAATTATTAAAGAGTTAGAGGTATGATTTCTTTAATATTGAAAGATTTGCATCTACAGGTAATGTTTGTAGCATGTATATTTGTACCATAAGCATTGTAAAACCACACAAGTTGTAGATTTTTTTAATATGTTAAAAATAATTTTTGGAAAATATAAATAAGATGACAAATTTCCTCCACTGAACTGCTTGGCTATTTTTATCATTTGCATGTCTAATTGGCTTAGTTGCTTTGATGTTAAAAAAATTAAATATAAGGAGTATATTTACAATTTGCTTATTAATGTACAGACATATCAGAATTTCTCTTGGGTATTATCAAGCTGCAAAAGTAAATAAAAATAAATTAAACAATGAAGCATGTAAAAGTAAAAATTATAAAAAAAAACTGTAAATGATTGTGTTATGTGCAGAAAAAAACACTGAGATTGACAACTTCAATGTTTCAACTGCTTCTCTTGCTAAATCAGATACAATAAAGCCTTAACAATGTCCTTTTCAGTTTGTCTAAAAATTTGGTGTTTAACAGTTCTGAGCAACAATTAACAAATTAGAACATTTGATGACTTGTTTTTGTTTGTTTGTCGAACATTAGGTACAGCATCCAGCTGCTAAGATGCTTGTAATGGGTTCTCAAATGCAAGAGCAAGAGGTTGGCGATGGCACAAATTGGGTCTTGGTATTTGCAGGTCAGCTACTTGAAAATGCAGAAGAAATACTAAGAATGGTATGTAGGAAATGTTGCTGTCCGATGCCTGATAACAGATATTAGATATCCTGATATTTAGTAAAATTCGCATATTTCCTGAAATATGGAATTGCTGATATAATATTGTTTAAATCTATGGATATTTGCTTTATGAGCTGGTGTACACATATCAATGAAAAAATGAAAAGAATTTGTCAAATCTACAGCTCAGTGCTTGCATGGTACTTTTAGTTTCTACAATATAATTTCTACCGGCCAATCTGACACTGGTGAGTATCACTAGTCATTTTTGTAACTATATACACTGTTGTTGTAGTGTGTGCATGCGTGGCTACAGGGGCTCTGATAGTTTTGTCGAATATACTACAGCAAAGTGAAATTAGATGTAAAATTTATTATCAGTGTATGCATCAATGTATGAAGAATGCAATAATGTATTTTTGAATCTGGTACTGAGTTCATTTGTAAAAAAACGAGAAAATGATGGATTGGTAATGTAAAATTAAATTTGGCGGGATTTGCCAGGTAAACCAGTTCTGTGGAGGTGATTGGACTTACAAGACAGTTCAAGAAGACAATAGACGGCTTTACGACGCAAGTAGTAGATAGCCTAAATAATCGGCAGTGCTGTTATTGTGTGCAAAATAAACAATTATGCCAGCGTCGTGTGGCCACTGTCGTAAGAAGTACTCTGATACTGCATGTAGACCAGCTTCAGAAATCTCTTCTTGTGTGATAAGTGCATATTAAAAATGCAAAAATGCTCTGAGGCTGTGGAGGATCCAGCGTCTCGGTCCCAAGGTAGAAACTCCACTACAACTAGCAACCAGGCTGAAATGGGAGAAACAGACTTAGCAGACGATAGGCTGATAAGCAGCTTAAAAGTTGCGCAATTTAAGTCATTATTGTCAGAAATAATAGACAAAAAATTCTGCGAATTCGAGAGGAGAATTGATGAGAAGATTAGTCAAACAATCCAACTTATTAAAGCTAATGTGTCAAAAGTTGAGGTGGATGTCAAGCGAGTGGAGACAGGGTTACAATACACTTGGGGCAGCTGTAGGTGATTTGAAGGATATTGTGTCGAATCAGCAAAACTTTGTGGAAAGGTTGGAAGCCGAGAGGCGCTCCTTTAACTTAATGATTACCGGCATTCCAGAGCAAGCAGAAAAAGAAGCTGATAATCTGGAATGCAGGCAAGTACTAGATATTCTAGGCTATCAAACAGAAAGTTATACATCGAAGAGTATAGGCAACATGGCAACACCCAGGCCAGTGTTAGTGACTTTTAAGACAGCGCAACGGTTACTCGCCTTCTCAAAAACAGTAAAAAACTGAAAGAACCAGGGCATGAAGAGTGGCCAAAGCGTGTGTACGTCAATAGGAATGTTTCGCCTTTAATACGTAAACAAAATGCTGGACATTAGAAGGGCACCGAAAGAAGAAAAGAAGAAGTCAGAAAATGTAGGATGCGAGCTAGCGATAAATTGGCGAGAAAAAACTTTAAATAGAAATGGGCTATCATTTATAACCCAAATGTTACAAAATCTTTCTGTAGAGTCTGAGGTAAATGCCAATACGAATGAAGTGTTACGAATCTGTTCTTGGAATATAAATTGTATTAAAGGTAAACTATTGAGTAACAATGTACTAACCCTTATAATTATGTTTGATGTTGTTTTTATTAACGAAGTTAAGTGTAGTATAAACTTTGAAGTACCTATGTTTACAGAAGTTATTTTACCCCAGGTACTGGACATCATAGCGGTGTAGCTGTATTAGTGAAGTGTAATTTATCAGAAAGCTGTATTGCCGAACCGGACCTGTTAAAGTCTGACCAAATATGGGCTAGATTTAAAATTCTGCCTGATGTATGGATTGGTGGCTGTTATTCTCCTTTCTTTGACATGCAGTCGTTTGTTGATATAAATTGCAAATGTATTGAAGCCCACGAAAATTCACCAGCAGTTGTTATCATTGGTGACTTTAATAGCCGTTTAGGTTGCATGGCGGATCTAAAAAGAGATGGATCATACTACTATGCACACAATCCTGATGGAATGTGCAATGAACATGGTAGTAGACTAATTAACTTGTGTAGAGATAACAACTTGTGCTTGATAAATCATTTATGCATTAAGAGGAAGTGCTTTGGGGGTGGGCTTACTTTTAGAATGAAACACAGGTGGGTTTCGCAGCTTGATTTCGCAACTGTATCCTTGTCTCTTATGCAGAGGATAGAATCTGGCAAAGTATTGAACGAAAACATGTATCCATCTAACCACACCCCCATTAGTTTATACTTGGATACCAATCGGTTCAATGTGCTACACCTTGCGGAAAGAATGGATCTATTAATGAATGGATACACTGTTGATGCTCCGAAAAAGAAGAAGAAGCTTATAAAACTAAAAGATTTGGATACGGAAGGATTCAGGAGAGTGATGGCGGAACTGCTAGTTCCACGTTATGATGAACGACAGAGTATTGACAGTTTAAGTATCACGTTAACAGAATTATTGTATACTACTACTGCTTTAAACTGTTTAAAACCTCGCATGAAGCTTTTCATAGTCTTTGTTGACTTTGAAAAGACGTACGATCGTGTAAACAGAAAGAAATTACTGAATAGTTTAGTGTCGCACAGATGTGGAGGCTGTATGTTACGTGCAATTGCTGCAATGTATGATTCAACAAAAAGCCTTTTAGGAACAAATGCAATTACCTATAATGGCGGTATGAAGCAAGGCTCTCTGAGCTCATGCATCCTATTCTGCATCTATGCCAATCCACTTATAACATCATTGAAAGCTACTGCTACGAATGAATGGTTAGGGGATTCACGTGTATTCCTAACAATGGATGACACGGCTATATTGGCTTCAAACTGTGAACAATGTAACATTAAATTGGAGCGCTTACAATCATTTTGTGACAACTATGAGATGTCGATGAACCATACTAAGACTCAATTCATGGTGGTAAACGGTGATGTAGCCGATGACCAGCCTATGACAACGACAGATTTCTAAATTAAGCACACGTCTACGTATGTTTATTTAGGAGCTACTATCACAGATGACGGGAAGACTGATTCAATAGTCAAGCATCATATGCAAGAAAAGAACGTACATATTTTAAAGTTTTATGCGAAGATTTTCCCTACTATGTGAAGAAAAGAGTCTTAGATTGTGCGCTGTTGACGGCAATATTCTACAGCTCCCAGAGTTGGAATACTGATAATGGGACTTATATGCCTTGCTTTACATATATGGGGTTAATCAAAACTTTATTGGGTGTCAGACAGACCACCTGTAACGACCTTCCTTTAATTGAATCTGGATACCCATCCCCTTTAGTTTGGCTACGGTCTACGCAACAGAAAACTTAGGCAAAACTTATCAAGGAATACTTTCCGCCATGAACCTTAAGTGAAAACTGTCGCCATAGCAAGGAATGCAGGCAGCAAATTTCTTAGATATTTTGACCAGCTTCAGGCGAATTACCGGCCAGACTATATACCTCAGCAGAGAATTTTGTTGGAACAGCACATAAGGAATCTGGTTAATTCTACACGTTGTGTAACTTACTTGGAATTGAACCCCGGTCTCGAAACTCATTTTGAATCGACAATATATTGAGCATCATTGGATAAGCTTCACAAGAATGCGTCTTCAATCACATAGGCTGCGGATAGAAACGGGTAGATGGGCAAGGGAAAATAGGTTATGTCGTGGAGACATCCAAACTGAAAAAGACGTTATACAGACATGCCCCCTAACATCTAATATTAGAGGGCACTACAACAATGTAAACTTTGCTGATTTAACTCACTTCTTTGAACACCCTAATTGTTATATAATGTGCCATGAAATTTTGCAACTTTTATGCTGATGTACCTTGTATGCATAACACTGTTTTTAATGCTCAACCTTAAGAAGGAAATATACGTAAAATGACATTTGGACTAAAATCACTAATGTATTGATTGTGACATTTGCCTCGTTCTTCTTGTATACATGTAAGTTGATTTAGAAAATAAACTACATACATACATAACATGTTCAATTAACAAAATCAAAATTGGCAATAGTTTTTGGTTGTGGCTAATTTAAAACTCAAAATTGTGGATAGAAGCAAACTGCTTATCTCCAGTAGTTTTTAAATCAGCATATCCACAACTCATTTTCTCCCACGCTGTTTTTCAAGATTGAAGACTTTATCCTATTTCTTTTTTGTGGTTCTACTAGCAAATAAATTAATAGTTACTAAACTTAAATTTTTGTTCTAAAATACTGCAAGTTTTATCCTTTCAAACACTAGAAAAGGTGCACAAGTTGGCGATGGCGCTCCATAATAAAACGTTTTTAAGATTCACAGTATTGCTGACTGTGGTACTAGTTATCCCAAATTAATTATTTAGTTCATGTGAACAGCCAGGTATGATTACTTCATATTATTATTATTATAGGGGTTGTCACCTACCGAAGTAGCAGATGGTTATGCACTTGCAGGCAAAAAAGCTCAAGAAATATTGCAAGGTAATCTTATCCTAGCCTATCTCACTTTAAAAAACTAATCTCAAAAAGGTAGTCTTGTTAGAAATTGCAATAAAACTTTTTTAATGAAAAATTAACTTTGTATGTGAGATTGACGGCTCTTATTGTCACAGATCTGTAAACTAAGAAAATCATTCTTTAAGTTCAGATCTGCTTTTAATGTTTTTCTGTTTTTAGTGTTTTTCCTAATGCCTTTATCAAAATAACCAAAAATTTGTGATTTCTAGCCATTTAATATCAGGGATGTGTTTTGGTTTTTAGATTTAATTACGGGTCAGGTTAATAATATGAGGAATCTGGAAGAAGTTTCTAAAGTAATTCGAGCAGCAGTGATGAGCAAACAGTATGGAAATGAAGACTTCTTGTCAAAGCTCATAGCACAGGCTTGCAGTAAGTATACAAGATGCTTAGCATTCAGTTGTTTTTTTTTCATACTAAACTGTTTTGTAAGTACAATGCACTAATATTTTGCCATGGTTGTTATTTTTTTTCACCGAATTAATGACTTGATTTTATGTCTTTAAAGTGTAAAGTAGAAATGTAGCGATCCAGCTGAGACTTGAAATATTAAATAAAAATAGTCACTGCTGCTGTAATTACTTTCTTTCCACCTCTTTGTTATTGTAGAGAAGTGTTTGATATGCAAGATGATTTTTGCATTCTGACAAGCATAACTACTGATTGGCAAAATGTCAGTAACGATTTTGAGCACGTATTGTTTTGTTTTTTTAGCAAAAAAATGCAATATCATTTTTGCATTTCAACTTTTTTGTTGATTGCTGAATTCTAAGAACTTAGCTATTTAATTGTCAAATCCATAACGTGGTTATCATATATGTCCTCTGTTTGTTTTCCACCCTTTTCAATCTTTAGTCTTGATCATGCCGGAAAAGTCAACTTTCAACGTGGATAACGTGCGGGTGTGTAAAATCCTTGGGGCAGGAATCAGTAGTTCAACTGTTATTAGGGGTATGGTTTTCAAACGTACTGTGGAAAGCAACGTACAGAAAGCAAGTAATGCAAAAGTTGCAGTATACTCTTGTGCCATTGACATTGGCCAGACAGAAACAAAAGTAAGTTTCTACTCTAGAAGATGCAACTTTAAGTTAAGATTAGCAATATCATTTTTATTTTTTTATTTATATCTTTGCTATTGCATTTGCTTACCATTTCCGATGATTTTGTTTAAGTTACATATATTTAGCTTTATCATCGTTATCATTTTACAGCTAAAATTACATTGCAAACTTTATGTTGCCAAGTTGTATAAAAATGTACATATTTTGTTTTTAAGGTGAGTCTACGTTTATAAATCCAATGTTTTAATAAATAAATGTTTTACTGCTTTCTCCGTGGGCCTATGTCCATCTAATTTTATTTAGACAACTAGAAATTTGTATGATCTATGTGCGCATTTCCAAAGTATAAAATTAACACCAAGTTTTAATGTCTAGGGCACTGTTCTCATAAAGACAGCAAGTGAGCTACAGAATTTTAGCAAGGGTGAAGAAAATATTTTGGAGGAACAAATTAAGTCCATTGCTGATGCTGGAATAAAGATTGTTGTTAGTGGTGGAAAAGTTGGAGACATGGCTCTTCATTTTTTGAACAAATACGGCCTAATGTCAGTGAGATTACCTTCCAAGTTTGACGTCCGGCGACTCTGCAAGACAATCGGCGCTACAGTGCTGCCGAGATTGGTAATAATATTATTTCATTTCTGTTTTGCTTATCGAATAACTATTTACAAAAAGCGTCATTTTACCATTCATTTACTTGATTTGTCACTGATATGACTAACTACAAAAACTACTACTATTGTCAAGTCGTTATATGCAAGTTTTTATTGGGACTTGGTTAAAATAGTAATACACTGCTGTAAACTTATTATGTAATGACGCAATGCATATGAGATCTCTATATTCTCTACGAATTATTTTGACAAATAACTCATAATATCAATGAATTTTACAACATTTTTATTAAAAAAGTCAACGTTTCGACTGCACACTAGCAGTCATCTTTAGGACCTGAAGGTAATTGCTAGTGTGCAGTTGAAACATTAATTTTTTTAATAAAAATTTTATAAAATTCATTGGTATTGTGGGTTATTTTCAAACTGATGCCGTTCTTGCTATTAAGAAATAAAAAACCCTCTATGAATCATCCTCCACCATCAGTTAACTGCCATTTAGTCATACTATTTTTAAAAGTTGTATGAGTAACTAAGATCAGCAAAAACTTTTAGCATTCATCTATTTCAGAACGATAACTTATTGAAACTTCTATTTTCATTGTTGGTATGAAAGTGGAAATTTATTTGCATTACATCTTTCTCTTATTTATTCAGTTACTATTTGGCCTGTTGTGTTCTTAACTTTTAGATACTCCTAATGTAATTTCAGACTGCACCCACTAATGAAGAAACTGGTTTTGTATCAGAGGCACATGTTGACGAAGTCGGTGATACCCCAGTTGTAGTTTTTAAACAGGACAACAAGGACAGTGCTGTGTCCACTATTGTCATCCGAGGTTCAACGGAAAATATAATGGATGATATAGAACGAGCCGTTGATGATGGTGTAAATACATTCAAAGCATACACACGGGTACTGTGTTTTTAGTTTTTGTTTGGACTTTTGTTTATTTTTTGTGAAGTCTTACTTTACTACTTTTTTTTAAGTAACTGATATTCTGATAATATCATATCGATACGAAAAATTTGTTTTTACCATTAAAGTATCCATATTATTCTAGAAATATCATTATCGTATCGAATTTGGCACGTATCATTACTTGTCGCTTACCTTTACAAAATCGCTTCACTTTTCTGTTCTATTTATTTATAGTAATTATGCAAAGAAGTAGATAAATAGAATTATTTCAAATTATAAGCATGTCAGACGCTGAATAATGTTTTTTGTATTTTCGCCTGACAATAAGGGCTATCTTCATTCTGAATCATACTGACAAAGTATAGAGACCCATTATATACTTTTATACTGACGTGCGGATGTCAAATGCAGTGTACCATATTTTTAGTGTCACCTTCCCAGTCATGTGCAGCTCGTACAGATAAATGTTTTTATCTCAGTAATATGTTTATTTGTCACAGCTTACTTATGAATCTTTATGACAAACAAACTTGTGTCTCATAACTAGCAACCATTTAAGTATATAGCACTGAATGCACTAAAGCACTTAATAATAATGATATATTTTCTGTTGTTGCAACAAAATCATTTTTATCGTTCAAAATAATTTATCATTATCTTATCGTTGGAAAAAAGTATCGTATCATATCGCCAAATTTGCATCGTTTAACATCCCTAGACCGTTATCTTTTAAACTGTAACAGACATGTGGTGCTGCATTTTAATAAGTATTTTACAAATATTTTATTACAAAATTTTAGGATCCAAAATACGTACCAGGTGCTGGTGCAGTAGAACTAGAAATAGCGAGCCGCTTGGTTACTTTTGCTGAGGTATGATTTGCTATGTTTAAGACAAAATTCAAGCAATATGGACTAAGAAAATTTAACATTATTTTTTAGCCACTTAGATTTGCTAGTGTAATTCTAAAAATGCATTTTTTTGAATCACATATATTAGTTTGAATCTTGTTTACTAGCTTTATTTTACCTACACTAGGGATCAGTACTATATCATTAAACCTTGTACAGTTCGTTGAAGATGAAATAGTTATCGTACCCAAAGAAGTCAGGCACTAGATGGCAGCACTATAAATTATATATATATATATATATATAATAATCTTTATTTGCCATTAAAAACATTGATAATCACTGATAAAAACTTTATAGAGATAATCAATCAGTGTTAGTTAATAAAAACTTACACTGCTGAAGGCAATTGTCTTCTGACCCTCCAGAACTTTTGAAATCATTGGCACAGATGCATCTCATGGCCAATAAGATGATTTTGTGTCTAAACTATTTGATGAGTGAATCAGTAGGCTATTATTTGTAAATAATTTTGAAAGATGTAGAGAAAGATGAGTCTCTTGCAGTGAGATTACCAGTCTTAACTTTTTAAAAACAGATAGTATACCGGAGCCTGTCATTAGCTAAGCAAGTAGGTTCTTTCTAACAACTTTTTTGCAAGTAGTCTTTGTATACTCAGGCATGCAAATTGCTACCTCACACTCAAGGACTTATTGAATATTAATGACATTGTTTCTTGACATACACAGTAACTGATCGTCTTAGTGCAGCATTTGCTTTTGACAGCAATATGATTTACCTAACAGAAATATTTGAGATTTTTAATAGTAATCACTCTCAAGTCTGCAATATAATATTTTTGAGCTCTTCACTTTTCTGTTTATGGCATATTTACAGTAAGTTGCATACAAATAACAGTTAGTAATTTATGATTTTTTTTGTAGTCATGCGCAGGATTGGAACAATATGCAATTAAAAAGTATGCAGAAGCATTCGAAATTTTCCCCAAAACTTTGGCACAAAATGCCGGAGTGAAGGTAAACTAGCAGTATGACTTCTCTGCATTTTACGATTCATTTCGATTGCTGTAAATGTTCTCATTTTCATAATATAACCAATAATGCAAAAGATGTTAGATATATGTTATATTATATTTAGCACCTAACTAATCTCCTGGAAAATTCTAATTTTTCTCTCATTTTATGATATTTTTGGTATTTTTGTATATTGTAACACAACTATTACCATTCATTTTTCTTAGTCAACAGAACTGTTATCCAAATTATACACTGCGCATCATGAGGGAAAACAAAATTACGGATATGATAATGAGGTATGTAATTTCCTTTGGTTGTTGTTTTACATTGTGTGAATTTCATCGTTATCTTTCCTTATTTGTGAAAGACATAACTCTTTCTAGGAGAAATTCATTTTTTATCTTGTTGTCTTGTTATGTTCTTAAAGACATGTAAGGTTGTGTGCAAAATCGATTTTGCCAAAGGTGCCACTGTTGGTGACTTGGTATTTTCAGGAAGGTGGGTAGAAGTGCAGCACATGCTAATAGTTTGTTATTCATAAAATATTTATGCTAGTGAAGGATCAAACTCTCTTCTTAATTTGTATTATAGTACTATTAACAGAATACGCTTGTTCACATCTGAAAAGGCCACTTTTCCACTAGAGACATCTACTGAACATTTGTTTCCAATTCTTATTCCGTTGTCTATTCCAATTACCATCACTATGTGTAAGGATTATATTTATTTATAATTCATTTTTTTCAAAACTAAACTGGTAGTTTTTTTCACTAACTTCAGCAACACGAGTACCATCATGCTTTGTGTTTTATAGTTGTTAATGTCTTACAATGCATTACAGGGCGAAGGTGCAGCTATCAAGGATTGCATAGAAGCTGGAATTTGGGATAGTTACTTAGTAAAAACCTGGGGTATCAAATTTGCAACTTCAGCTGCTGTGACTGTTTTACAAGTGGATCAGGTACCCCTTAAATGATTTTTGTTTTTTTGTGCTATCTGTGATTCAAAAGAAAAGTGTTTTTTTCAAACCTTCCCTGGTACTTCATTTTTACTTGTTGTCCAAAATATGCATTTTATTACTTATAATAATAATAATACTCTGTGATGTGATACTCAAAGAAAACACTGAAACAATGTCAAAATAATGGAAATATGTAGCAAAACCTTGATTTACACAAAGGTTGTGCAAATTATCTGACTAGCCGGGCCACATAAATAATTTTCCGCAATTCCTGCAGACCACAGACACTTTGATCAAGGAACCAAGTACAGTAGGGCCTAATAACGATTTTTTGCAGCCGATTTGCGCACATCATTACTACTACACTCAAGAAACTATTTTAGAAGTTATTAAAATTTATATTACAAATCATATATTTCTACTTTCACGACAGATAGTGGTAATTTCATTACAACGCATATTAGTAATATGTATCAGACAGTCTGTGTAGTACGGTGCATATTAACCTACCTTCGATGTTCTTCTTCAATTTTCCTAGTTTTTCATATCCATGTTACTGATGTATGAGAACACTACACCTGATGAAACGACAAAACAGCCACTGATCCAGGCGTGTACTACTGAGCCTAATCAGAAACTAAAATCTGAGAATCTCCCTATATCGGGGGTGACCACACTTTTTCAGCTTGCTGACTACTTACAAATTGATCTGCCCAGTCATCTTCTTGGTCATAGTAGGTAGATCATTTTGACTTGGTTATTTTATATTTTTATATTTTATTTATAATTTATTTTGTAAAATAACCAGGTCAAAATGATCTACCTGCTGTGACCAAGAAGACGACTGGCAGATCAACAGCCTCAATAATAAAAGCCTAGAGATTGGCTGGTTGGTCTTCCTACCAGCCAATCAGATTGCTTCTCGCATTTCTCTACATTTGAGCGTATCAATGGCGCCTTCCGTAATAGTTTGCTGTATTCTGTGACTACATCGTTTTTTTGTGTTCCAAGTGAGTAACGTGTAATTTCGTCATGTCCAACAGTGGCATTACGTGACAACCGTCTTGTAAGGGTTAATGCCACCCGAGCTAGTGGAAAAAACTACTCGCGCTATCTTTGTGATTGTGGCGCGGACTTCAGCTGGATACACTCAAGTCATCGCCCGGACCGCACTTTCATTAGGCTGACAAATCTCTTCTCGGGTGGCACAAAACCTCTCGGCAGGCCACAAGCGGCTTGCGGGCTGCACCTTGCACACCCCTGATTTACACAATCCCTTTGCAGTTAAGTTATTTTCCAAGCTGAACAACACCTTGTAAATGGTGACAAAGTTCAGAATTCTGTTATACGATAAGCAACATTTTTCAATTCATGAAAGGCACTGCTGTAAAACTAAAATATATAACTTGTGTACTTCATGCTGTATATGTAGGTATGCAGCTTGTTTTGAGAAAATTTGGAATTAAAGGAAAGGTCGACCTTTGTGCGAAGTTACAGTCTCAAAGATTTTATGCCTGGGCATTCAAATTTCACCATTTTTAATGCTTATTCGTCCACCAGCGACATCGTTCAATGGCTGAAGGAAAGTAGTAATACGTAGGACTGTTGATGGGTGTATAGAAATAAATTCAAAAATAAAGCACCAAAATTGTGACAAAATTCAGAATTCTGATATGTGATAAAAATGGTCATTTCTAGTAATTATAAACAAAATTGGCAATGAATAGTGACACTGAGGATCTGATTTTAGTGGGTTTTTTACTTTTCCAACAATGGCCTTTTATAGTTCTTGGCTATTGTGCTGTTTTTAATGCTTTGTCTCAATTTTTATAGATAATCATGGCAAAGGAAGCAGGTGGACCAAAGCCAAAGAAGAACGAAGCTTGGGACGAAGACTGATATTACTCACAGCTAGAAAATTTAATTTGTTTCAGTTTTTTATTCCTGCATACTGCTTCTTTTTTAAATCCTTTGTAAATACTGTCTTCAGCTCAAAAAGTTTTTGTTTCAGCACCTATGTTCATGTTTTCTTAATATTAACATTTATGCTATGTTTCATAAAGAAGCATTATATGTGTACTGTGTATTGTTTTTTGTATACACATCCTAAAATTAATACAGTTATGCTTTTTTGTGCTTTGTAAGCAACATTTTTCAATTTATGAAAAATACTGCAGTAAAACTAAAATATTTGACTTGTGTACTTCATGTTATATATGTAGGTATGTAGCTTGTTTTGAGAAAATTTGGAATTAAAGGAAAGGCCAAGGCTTCTGTGAAGTTAAGCTTATTTCAGTGTTTGCAAACAATGTTAGAAGGATTTAATAATAAAAGTGTGGCAAACGCCTCGTGTAATTGACAAAATAATTTCAAAGTCACGATCGTTTCACGCTTGAGCACTCAAATCTCGTCATTTTGAATGCATATTCATCCCACAGTGACATCGTTCTATGGCTTTAGGAAAGCAGTGCACTGTCAATTTCCACCAATAAGTTTTTTGGTAGCTGCTATTCATTTGAAAATTATGACATAACTGATTTACTTAATAACTTTATAATTATAAATAAATCGTGGCTTTCCATAAACTAATTCAAACTTCTGCAGCTCAACGAATGTTCTTGCAAAAATATCACAAAATTAGCTGTCTCATTTGTTATAAAAACGGAAATTGATATTGCACTGTTTTTCTTCAACTGATGAATGAATGGAGGAATAGATATTCAAAATGCACTCAAGCTACTATAAAGTGATTTTAAAATTACACAAGGTACTTATCACATTTTTATTACTAAATCCTAACATTTTTTGTGAGCTTTGAAAAACACAGAAGTCTTGGTCTTTCCTTTAAGCAGAACTATCAGTTATAGTAAAAATTCGTAAATAGTAAAGCCTTAGGCATCTGAAGTAATTTGGCTGAAGAAATGCTTTGTATATTTTCACGAAGTGCTGATGGAATGTTTACTGTTACAGTCTGTATTTGCAGGGTTTAATTTTTATAAGCAGCAACACCAAAATGTTGTACCATGGCAAAAATGGTTCAAGGATTCAGAAACCAATGAAATTTTAAATTTTTGTTAATTCAGAACGTTGTTTCTGAATGCTGGGCATTAAGAAAATAAAAAAATTTGTGTGGTAGTTGTAATGCTAGACGTAATGTTGTACATGTATAAACATACGCATTTGCACACGCACGTGAACTGAAAATTATACACTACTAAAAATACAGATAATTGGACCTGGATAAGGAGGTGTTAGCATTTTTTCTTAATTATTTGGATTTAGTTTTTGGCTAAGCCTTGACATGCTAGTGTGCCATCAGAACGTCAATTCACAAAAAAATATTTATTTTTAATGCTCTGAAAATCTAGTAATAGTGTCAAACAAGGAATTAAGTACAGTAAACAAACTTCGAAATAATAATTTTCCTCTTTATTACACACAGTAATCCCTGTTGGTACGAAAAATAAAACATTTCACTTGACAATAATGATAATAATTTATTGAATATTTAAAATGCATTAACATTAAAAATGGACAAATGCATTTTAGATACTTAAAATATTAACGCATAAATAGTGCATACACAGTAGGCTGTAGGCTAGTACATACACAATAAATAAAACTAAAATCGCAATACATGTATAAAAAAATCAGCCGTAATTAAATTTATAAGTCCATGTTTAATTTCTAATTAATTAAAAAGGCTTCTTTATAAAAATAAGTTTTAAGGAATGATCGGAAATTCGAACATTATTGATTTTACGTGTAAGAATTGGTAAATAATTCCATAATTTTGGTGCCGCTACGCTAAAACCATGAGAACCATATATGACTAGATTAAAATGCGGTACAACAAGTGTCGATGAATTAATTGATCTAAGTTTGCGATTGGGAATATTTCAGAGCTTTGAATGTTAATAAGAGAATTTTGTATTTTATTCTGAAAGAAACGATCAGCCAGTGCAATTGCATGAGAACAGGAGTTACGTGATCATATTTACGACTGCCTGTAATAATTCGGGCCGCTGTGTTGTATACATGTTGCAGTTCATCAATCTGATACTGAGGACTACCAAAAAGTGTGCTATTACAATAGTCTAATCGAGAACTGATAAACGCGTGGATAAGAGTTTCACTGGCTGGTTTTGATAAACAATGTCTAATTTTAGAAATGTTCCTTAAATAGAAATACATAGTTTTGACAGCTGCTAATTTAAACTTTGCAGAGTAAAATGGAGACTAGTAGTAAAAACACTAAGTACTACATGTAATTTGTTTAAAAACTGTGCACAGAAATCACAGAAAATTTGTACTCAGATATCAAAGCAAATTTGTACTAATTGCATGCTGATTCAAACGTTTAATAATAAAGAACATTATGTAATTGAAGTGGTGAATTATTCGAATCCATAATTTTAGATTTAAATAGAATTCGAATAAAAGAATTCGCTCGATTTGAATTTGAACGTTCGATATTCATCACTGGTTTTTAGTTTGTAAAAACAACCTTGAACCTGTAAGTGTTGCACATAATTTATAAGTGCTATTATTATATTAATGTCTTGCCATTGATATAAAGTCATAAGCGAGGATAATAGCTGAATAATCATTATGTGTAGTTACGGCAATCAAGGTTAAGCAATACTTATTCTGGTTAATAAATGGACGGATGTCTGCTAATGGGCAATGCTATCTGCTGTGCTGCATCAGTATGTTGAGGGAAAATGTATAGTTTTAATACCCAAATATGATTAAGACATTGCTATTTCATTGTGTCGTTGTAATTAACTAGACTCTGTTCGACCATGACAGTTTCCGTCATTTCGCTATGCATGTTTTACAGTGAGCCCACATGCATTAAAAGGGTTAATGTAAAATCACAGAACAATCAGAAATTATAGATCTGTCAGGTGGAATGCCGAAATAGATTCAAATTACAGTTTGATTAGATGATTGTGCGTGTCAGATATCTGTTGTGGAGATCGCTAGCATCTATTAAAATCTATTATAGTAGAACAATCTTTTTACCTTGTAGAAGCAATAGTAGATTCTAGAACTTTCTATACACGATGCGCGTAGTAGTTTCTAAATTGTTCTGGTGTTGTCCATTTGCACTGATATATAAGGTGGAGCTGGCCGCTCAAGTTTATTCTCGTATTCTCAGATTAATCTCAGATTATCCTATGCTATTTTACTATCTCTTGACTGTACATATTTTGTGTTCCTTCATACTTTGTGTTGTGGAATTCTCACACAATAAACCTGTTAAATTTGACAACATGTTTTCTTGTTTTCTCTACGAGCCTTCCGAGAGAAAGAAACACAACAAATTTTGGTAACTCAGGATCCTTGGTAACTCAGTGGACAGTTGTTTATCCTAGCAATGATAGCGAAGCAGATTGACGAACTTATCAAGCTCCTCACGCAGCAGCACAAAGAAGAAATGGCTCAGCTGATTCATCTTCAGAGGGAACAGATGGATCGGCAGGCACGGCAGCACAAAGAAGATATGGACATTATGAAGAGGCTGCATCAGGCCCGAACTCTGGAAGACGATTCCAGGTCAAGCGCCCATCTTCTACCAGCATCGGCACTTACAGCTGCTATTCCATCATTCGCTGCTTTTGAACCAACTTCGGAATTGTGGCCAGATTACTGGTCAAGATTTTGTACCTTTGTGGCTGCCAACGCAGTGCCTGACCAACGCAAGGCTCAAGTTTTCCTGATAAATCAGACTGCTGCCATCTACAAACAACTGCAAATCTGGCGACGCAACAGTCTCCATCCCAGGACATCAATGAACTGTCTATAGACGAGATCGTCGGCTTTATGAAGGAATAGTCTGACCCGATACTCTTCATTGTGTGAGAACATTTCAAGTTCTGGAGTGACATGCAAAGGAAGCCAGGCAAAACTCTCCAGGAGTTAGCAGCTCGTATACGCCAAGACGCTGCTACCTATGACTTTTCTTCAGTCCAAGACCCACAAGATGAAGCTCTGAGGTAGAGATTCATATGTTCTGTCAACAAAGAAGCTGTCTTGAAGGATATTTTCAAGATCAAGGACGAAGATCTGACTTTCTCCCATGCTGTCCAAGTCGCTATCGAGACTGAAGATGCGGTAAAGGTTGCCAAGGAAACAGTAGCTAAACCAGAACAAGGGTCAATGAAGGAACCATCAGAAGAGGGCATCTCCAGGCAGATCACTGGTCAGGTTCTCCAAGATCTCCTGAAAGTAACCAGGTGCTGACTTGATTCTGAAAGGGAGTCGTTACTGCAGGAATACCCCACGGTAGGTGCCGAGAGCTAGCCTGCATTGACTCTCGGGTGGCAGCTTAAACTAGGCAACAGCAAGGTCGATCTTCGTGTAGCCTTATCCGCCTCCCAGCTTCTGCATCAGTTCCTCTGGGAGTGGCATCGGATGATGGTGATGACTAGTCACTACAGATCCGCAACTTGGGCTTCTGAATGCCCGGAGTCTAAGCTTTACGAATCGGTACCACTGGCATTCCATATTCGTTTAACTGGACTGGCTTCCTAACACCTTTGGCTATGCCTTCTTCGTAACCGGTCGTGCCTTGTGAAAAACCGGCTTCGCATCAGGCTTGAACTTTACTTCCAGCTCGAAGTCCTTAAGACACCCGAATTCTTCTTTGAAGAGATCTGGGAACTCATCACACTGGTTGTGGCAATCTCGTTGCAGGGAAGCATAAGACATGTCAGAGATCTTTGGACACTTTTTAACACCCTTGCTTTTGTCGTGACTCTCTATGCTTCTCAGTCCTAGGGCATTGTCCACAGAAATTCCCAGAAACTGGGTAGCAGGTTCAGGTCAGGGATCTTGGTGACAATGTAGGGGATTGAGCTTTGTTTAGCAGTCTTTGGATCCTTGGTGTGGCCCATGAAAATTCCCAGCACTGGCAGATTGTGCTTGCTGGCAGACTCCTAATGATGTCTGATATCGTCCAACTTTGGCTTTCCTAGTTGTTTCTAGACCGGCACTGAAACGAAATTTCCCGTGGTTGCAGTGTCAAGTTCCATCTTGAACTGTTGGTCTTGGATGTTGACTTCGACATCCACACTAGGAGAGTCTTCAGGAACTTCACCGAGGATCATCTTAACAAGCCCATCTTTCGTGATTCTCCTCACGAACTTCCCAGATTTCAAGTTCCGTTGCTGTTGTTGCTTCCAAATGTCCTTTCTTGTCACAGAAATGGCACTTGGCATCTTTGTAGGGACAGTCTGTCACTTTGTGGGCCTTTCCACAACGGTAGCACTTTGTATCAGTGTTTGTGGAATTTGACTGCTGATGGTTCCTTAGTTGACCCTTGTTCTGGTTCAGCTTGACTTTGTTGACGGGCCTGGTCTTGGAACCGTAGACTGTTTCCTTGGCAACCTTGGCCGCATCTTCAATCTCAATAGCGACTTGGACAGCACGGGCGAAAGTCAGATCTTCGTCCTTGATCTCGAAAATAGTCTTCAAGACAGCTTCGTTGTTGACAGAGCATACGAATCTCTGCCTCAGAGCTTCACCTTGTGGGTCTTGGATTGAAGAAAAGTCATAGGTAGCAGTGTTTTGGTATATGCGAGCTGCAACTCCTGGAGAGTTTCGCCTGGCTTCCTTTGCATGTCACTCCAGAACTTGAAACGTTCTCGCACAATGAAGAGTTTTGGGTCAAACTGTTCCTTCATAAAGTTGACCATCTCGTCCATAGACATTTCATTGATGTCCTTGGATCTTGGATGGAGACTGTTGTGTCGCCAGATTTGCCAGTTGTTTGTAGATGGCAGCAGTCTGATTTTTCAGGAAAACTTGAGCCTTGCATTGGTCAGGCACTGCTTTGGCAGCCACGAAGGTACAAAATCTTGACCAGTAGTCAGGCCACAGTTCCGAAGTTGGTTCAAAAGCAGCAAATGGTGGAATAGCAGCTGTAAGCACCAGTGCAGGTGGAAGACGGGCGCTTGAACTGGCATCATCTTCAGGAGTTCTGAAGCAGCCTCCTCATAACATCCATATCTTCTTTGTCCTGTGCCTGCCGATCCATCTGTTTGCAGAGGAGCTTGATAAGCTCGCCCATCTGCACTGCCATCTTTGCTAGGATAAACAACAGTCCACTGAGTCACCAAATATCCTGTCGACTGCGCCAAAATTTGTTGTGTTTTGTTTCTCTCAGAAGGCTCGTAGAGAAAACCAGAAAACACGTCAAATTAATCTAGTTTATTATACGAGAATTCTACAACACAAAAGTATGAAGGAACGCGAAATGTTTACAGTAAATGTGATAATCTGGAAACTTGAAAGCTAGAAAGCATATCTGAGAATACGAGGATACATGAGATTAAACTCCAGTGGCCAACTCCTACTTATATATCAGTGCAAAGAAACAATCGAGAAATAGAAAGTTCTCGAAACTTCTACAAGGTAAGAAGATTGCTCTACTATACTATAGAATGTTCTACAATTTTCTATTTAATTCTAATGGATATCCACAACAAAGACAATGAGCTAACACCACTAGACACTCATTATTGTATAAACATATTGAGTTGTTAATGATGGAATAATCTCCAGCCAGATAGAGGTAGTTGAAGCTCCATTGATGTCTTCAAGTCTGGTTTGAGTCATATGATAAATTTTACAGTGACTACCAATACCAATACACTTGAAATTTATCTGCATAAGCTTTGAGCTACTCACCACCTAGGTGAGCTATTTCTATATGAACGAAACTAAACCAAACAAAATCGTTGAAGTTCTGTGACAAACTACAAACAACCATCATGCACACTTTTATTGCTGCATAACTTGCTATTATTTTAGTCTATTATTGTGCCATCAATGAAATGTACAGTACTAATGATGTTTTACAAGTGTGTGAGCTCAAGAGTGCAAGTATATATATTTGTGAGTGCAAACGACTAAGTATCATTTTTATCTATGGGCTGTTAAATCTAAGTTAGCGTGAAAAAACTTGCTTCTTTTGCATTATATGCGCCTGTGGGCTGGCACTGTTGTATTTCCTGAGAAGTGCAAACTGAAAAGCAGACGTTTTTGGATTTTCTATTCTGTCAGGCAAGTCTTGAAGGCAGATTTCTCTTATTTTAGAATTCTGCCTGCCCAATGTCTACAACAGACTTGATGGCCGTATGATGATGAATTTTTTACTTGCTATAATAACTAAAGTTTACTATTTTTTAGTTTAAACGACTGTGCACAAAGTTTTAGGTTTCTGTAAAAAAACAGTGAAAATAGTAAGTATAAAACTAAACTAATCATTATAATTTTTTTAAAGGAACTTACTATTGACTGAATGTGAGTAGTCTGTAGCCTATATTAATGATAATTGATGTCACTCAGTTCTGCTTGTAGCTGAAAAACTGGGTGCAGCGAATTGAGATGCAGCAATTTATTGCTACATTTGGAGTTGTAGGATGTAGGTGCCTTAACCGTGCGTATTTGCTGCAGTATGTAACTTCAAACCAACTGCTTCTTGCTGTATAATAATCAAAATTATAATAAAAGTTAATTGTAGGATAGTGTTGAAAAAACTGCTAAAATCATTGCTTGATTTTAAATGATCTTATTAACAAAAGTGAAACTTAGAAACAAACAAAGTTCAACAATTTTCGCATTTTTCTTTGTTCTTATGTATTTTACGTACTGTTTTCTGACACACAATGTAGCTGCTATTAAGTACTTACTAAAGTTACAATTATTTAGGTCTATAATGTACTGTACATTTAAAAATATATAGCTAGTTGCAATCAGATGTTGTACTCATTTGTTCTAGTAACAGTTGATGACAGAAAAAGAAATGAGTAACATTTAGAATTATAAATATTTTCGCGAAGTTTTGCTTGCTACTAAAAACCAAAATCATAGCATATTGTTTTGTTTTTGTTTCTGTTTTTATTTTGAATATTATAGAATTGCAAATCTTTTTCTGATGTATTTTTTCTCATTATCACACTAAAATTTCAATTTTTCGCACATGTGTTGTAATGTACTACCCCATATAAGCCGTATATCTGAACAGAGTAATAATAAGTTAATATAATAAAATAATAGCATCTCAAAACTAAGCTTTGGCTAGAGATTTGATTAGTCGTAATTAGATATTTTGTTTATTACTAGCACTGATGGTAACTTTCCAGTTTCCGGCTCTGGATACACATTTGTTTCGTCATGACAGTGTTGTGTACAAAGTTAAAATCTTTTTTCGCAGTCCACAGTGGTATGTTGTGTATCAATGTTATGTTGTTGATTAGCATAAAACTTAAACTTCTCAAGTACCTGTACAAAAAAACTCACATTTTTTATTTATAAAAAAGTCAGTTTGGAATTCAATTTCATAGGCCTACTTTAACACATCTGTTACAGAACAACATTTCTGAGTGCAGCCATTCTGATTTTAATATAACAATACACATTCATTAAAATTGGTGGTTTCTGCAACTTTCCCCTCTTGCACAACTGTGACTTTCCCCACTGTTGCACATTTAATGGTACAGTGTAACCTCAATGTGATCTTTCTATAGCTCACCTAGTTTATCTTGTAAAATTTTCTGTATTTTTAAATGAAAAGCAAATAAACACGGTTTAATTAATTTCAAGTTTACACTGACTGAAGCAGATGTTTACATTTTTAGTGCCTTGCCAACATCAAAAGTTATACAAGATGAACTAGAGGTATGTTAAATCACCAAGTTTGTTATTTTTTTTGTAAATAACCTTTTTGAGAAGTGCAAGTAAGCATCTTCCTAAAAACAAGACACAGGACTGTGACTTCGGCAACAAAGTCTAGAGTAACACAGTATTATTACTGTATTGTTTTTTATTGTTCGACTATTTTCATGTTAATGGTAATTTTTTAACTACATCAGATGATATTAAATTGATATTTCTACTAAGGTTAAATAAAACAGAAATTTTCAGGGCATAACAATAATTAATTTATATTTGATATCTATAGAACAACTGTAACCTTTGTATGAATTATATACATACTAAGTAAAATATATCGTCTGTAAATGAATGCATTTTGCATTTGTGTTGTACGATGAATGATAAATCATTAAATGTGTAAATTCTTTTTGATTATTTGATTTTTTGCGCTTGTTTAATGTTTCACCTTTAATGTAAGAATATAAAATAGTATTTAGCCTTTTCTGCCCTGTTGTAACTAATTTCGAGTAATTCACTGGTGCTTACTGAGATATTTATGTGTAAATTTGAAAGGACAATGTTGAAGGAGAGCCAAGCCAAACACATAAATAGATAAATATATGGTGTATAGCTTGTGAATGTAGTTCAAGTTTTTAGTTCTTAGTAACTGCTTTTATTTTGTTTTTCTAGGCAGCTGTGAAAACTCTAATTTGCATGGACGAGATTCATCCATTTCGCTCAGACACATTTGTGTTTTATCCATGTATCTTTTCCAAAGAAAAAACCATCAAAATAAATAACCATGTTATAACTCATTTGCGTGTTGATCAACTAATAAAAGCAAGAGTTTGGTTTGCTTGATTATGTTTCCAGTATACCATGAACTGTACAAAAGACCACAATCAGTGCAACTGCTGCACCACATACCAATTAATAGTAGGTAACAAATTGATCAACTTTCCTTACTAAATAACTGATATAGATAAGAAGTTATGGAGTTTGGGCAAGAAAATCATATTTTATCACTATAAGAAACCACTGGAAACTTTCCCATATGTGCTCATTTTGAATGTTGGGCTATATGATTTCAGGAAAGATGCTGTCACATTGCCAGGCAAGTAAGATCAATGGAGCTTATTCCTAGATGTATGTTTCATAGCATTCTTGTTTGTTTAGAGCACACATTTTCTACATCTTTCGTGTCCTGAGATGTCTGCTATCTCTTAATAAAACCTTTAGCGTATTTCAGAAGCTGTTTCTGTGGCAACTGACTGCAGAGAATTGGACCTAATGCAAGACACTATTGAAAGGGAAGCTGAGACTTTGGTAATAAATTTTTTGCATCAACTGATTTGTAATGTAGTCGCACTTCCTCACTATTATCTGCACATAGTGAAAGGCTGCGCACAAAAATGTTAAAACAAGTTTCACTTAAGAAATTTGTTGTACTCAGGTATTTTAGTGAAAAAGGGGAACGATTTAATTTTGCTGGATGGATGGATTAGCATGGGATAAATTTATTTCGATTGTTCGTTTAATTCAAATCTAATTCAGCATTTCCAATGTAGATAGCTCATACTAGTCATTCTAACTAACAGACCAAGTATGGTGGATGAACTTTGAACTGCCTTGATTGTGATCACTACAGAATACAGTGGCCTAGTGGTCTAAAGCATAGACTTGGCTTGTAAGCAGAACGTCCCTGGTTCAAAGCATGACTGTTTGCCAACTTTTCACATTTTGTGTTTCAAATTTGGTATCAAAATGTATTCCGTCTCCATGCCGTGTGTAGCTTCTTACATGTTTAACTGACGGATAGCGTATGGTATCTGCTGACTTATGGCAATGGTCACTGTTACTGATACATGCAAATATAACTCTGATTCGTTTTTGCCTTTGAAACTTCTAAAATGTTGCTATTATGGTTTTACAGACAAAGGAAGATGTGCCAGTCTTTAAAAAGCCTACAATTCCTGTTCAAAACAAGCGAGTGAAGAAGCAAGTCATCAGAAATCAAAAAAGATTTAAGCAGCATAAAGAAGATGCTAGGTAAGCTACCATGCATCTCTGTTATGAAGATCTGTACACCAACCTGTGTAAACAAAAATCAAAGTACAAATTTAATATTTGTCTTCCAAAAAGGTAAATGATTTTGAATACATTTCTTTGTAAGAGACTGCAGATGCTGATCCTAATAATCATTGTGAATGTTAAGAAATATTTTAATATCATTACAAGTACAAGTTTTGTTGAGCATCATTTTAAAAATAAGTGGTATGTTCATAAAAAGGTTTTTGCAACTGTGTAAAGTGCAAAACTTTTCACAAGGAATCACAGCTTGAATTATTTGACAGCATCTCTGAATGAGTTTTATTTTATTTTTTTTGCATTTTTTTGGTAATTACTTTGTCTCGGACTATAAAAATATATAAATATGCACAATAACAATTAATAAGTAGAAAAATAAAACATTAGGAACTAATAATAAATTGGAGATTTAGGGTTAGCCCTGATGTATGAAAATTTTTACATTTTCCTTGTTTTAGGAAAGAGGAAGTAGATGTACATAAAGTCAATGAGGACAAAGGTACAGCAGCAATTACAGAGAACATGGAAACGTTTGACATGGTAAGGGATTTTTTGCTGTCTTGCCCTGAAATCCACTACACCTACAATAGTTTAACGTTGACTTGTTTTCGAATATTCTGTTTTTGTAGTTACAAGGCATGGATGCAGAATCATATGTATCACTTGATAAATCCGAGTTTGAATCTAACCAAGTGGCGGCATCTTCCACCAGATGTGGCCGAACTGACGAAAAACGGAGCCATGATGTGGATCCATTCGTAGCTGATTGGGTTACGAATACCTTATCACATTTACCTGGGCCGTCTAAGGTACATTAACTGAGAATAAGAAACAGCTGTAGGCTTATTCTTTTAATGGATTAAAGAGCTACTGCAAACTGTAATGAAATTTCTCAATTTATTCCATACATAATTATTGTATACCTTTAAAGAAAAGGTGCTATTAATAATGCTGTTCTCATTCTCAAGAGTGAATTTAAGAAATAATCCCAATTTAATATAGTTAATTTGCTAGTTAATTAATTTCTTCTAATTATGTTATAGCCTTGTTGTGCAGTTTGAAGTCACACCAGCAAATGTGAAAACTATACCTTTGTTACAGTATCAGGGAATGTAAAAAACAGTAATATGGAATAAAATAGCAGAAAAAGAAATCAGAGTGAATAACCTAGACTCATTTGTTTTACATACAGTGTAGCCTTGTTATCTCGCCACTGTCCGTCTAGGGCAAATTTTTGACGAGAGGCGAGTATGGCGAGATAACGGGAATATAACGAAGTGAGTCTATATGTATATACATAGTAGTTGATTAACATTGTGTTCCTCTATGTACATATAAAATATATATAAACGTCGCAATTTCGTTGAGCCACTGTGACCATGACTTTGCATCCATTTTTCTTTACTTGCTATTATATCTCCTACACTTCTCCGGCTAACAGTGTCACCAAATTTCGCACTAAATACAGTAGCAATTTCCTGCTGTGTCTTTGAAGAATTATTCGTATGATAAATACAAATTTCCTTTTTTTGTTCAGGATTAAGACAAAACAGTTTTCGCTTCAGAGACATCATGTAAAGTTGCTCACACTTTGTGGAAACTCAAACTTAAATGCAGCTTTGGTGTTATAGAGTAAGGATATTGGTGACGCTTTAGTTTCTCTGCGCATTAACCAACCACAGCACTCCTAATCTAATCCTGGTGAGACACACACTAGATTAATTATGTCTGTTTATCGAGTACAGCAGCATTGTCTACATACTGCGGTTATATTGATCGACACGCGGTATATGTATTGATCGATTCACCTCTGAGTTTGTCTGTTTGGCGACATAACGAATATAGTTTACATAAGCACTCATCGTAGCATGATTTGGCGAGGGCGAGAAGCGAGGGTGGCGACTTAACGAGGTAAATATCAAAGCAGGAAATTCGTCCTGGTACTTTTTATGGCGAGAGACGAGTTTGGCGGCATAACGAGGGGCGAGATAACGAGGCTAGACTGTATGTGTATGAGTTTAACAGTATGCTTGATTAATTTTAGCTTGCTAGCCTTACATAAAACACAGCAGGATTCCTAGGTTTTATTCTGACCGATTCTGGGTAGCTAGTGACTGCCAGCTTTGATATCGTGTTCACTAGGGCATTGTGAATATGGAATGGCAAAAATCACTCACATATCCTACAACGTCTGAGGGAAATAACTACAAGGAATTAATATAGCTATTAATGTTACCACAAGATAGTAAAGTAAAAAGCTGCCTGTAATATGGATTAGCGAAATCATTGAGTCACTGTAAATGAAGCCCGAAACATAAATTGAATGTTGCTGTTGAGATGTTCAGTGGATTATGGTCTAATGTTTTACTAATGCATAAAATCATTAGATTAATTCATTTCATGGGCATCGTTTGGCCTTGAGTTCAAGCAAAGCAAGGTGATCCTGCAGGCGAAGCAAACGCACTAAAAAAAATACGAATTTGTTAGTAAAAAGAACTATATAAAAAAATTCAGTATATAATACATAATTAATAAATAAAAGCATAGAGTCAATAGGTGGTGCAGCAAGCATGCAGTAAATATACAGTAGTAAAAAAACGTCAGTAGTTTACCTCTTTGTGGTTTATAATGTAATCAGCAAAATTTGTTTAGTTTAAGTTGCAAATTAAACAAGTCATAACAATATGAGAAAGTTTGCATACAGGCTTTTTGCACAAGATAATTTATCTTACCTTAGGCTCAGAGTTAAGTGTTTTAAATTTTTTTTGTTTTGTCAAATGGCTGGACTTAGTGGCTATGGGTATTTACTAAATTGTTGCTGCGTAGGTCAATAGATGATTCTGCGAAATTTTAAAATACTTCTTGCACAGTGACACTTTCATTTGCCATCATGTTACCTTAGGTGTCACTATGCGATGCTGTGCTAGCATTGCCATAGTAGCTGCTACAAACAAGTGCAATTTTATAGGTTATTGTAGTATGCCTACTGATGAACACCTTTTTTCCAGACATTAAATGTGCATTGATTCACTGTTTACAGGCAACTCAAGATTATGCTGCAAGTGAAGTAGATGCATTAAGTATTATGTCAGACACAAACCAGAACATTGTACAGTCCTTGAAACATCCCAACTATCTGGCAAATTTATCAACACCCATGCTGCATATGTCACCAGCTCACATGGAAACAGAAATGCGAGATGAGAAATTTGAAACAACGACAGCCAAAGTAAACAATATGTTATAAACGTTTTGTCACTTTTTGTGATTTGTTTAAATACTATTTTCTGAGAGATGGCATGACTGCCATTTACGGATTTCTGAATTTCGTTTCTTAGTATGTTTTCTCTACATTCCTCTTTGTTACTTTATTATTCACCAAAATGAAAAAAAATTACTAGTTTGTATTAACTTTATTGGCAGCAATGTCCCAATGTCCAAATAAATGTCATTTGCTCTAAACCTTCATTTTTTAATTAATAAGGCAGCTATGGTTATTGGGTAATTTAAAAATAAAATGTAAGTTTCAGTGAAGTTTATGTGGTGGGTTTGTATTACGTGTTTTTTATTTATGTTTTGATGAAGCCATACATTTATAGGTGAGTGACCAGGGGTCACCAAATGGTGATGTGACAGATATGGTTTCATCTTTTACTCAGACATCTCCAAGCCTAGACCCAGATGGTCATTTTTTGAACTTTGCTGACGAAGACGACCAGGCATGTGTTTAGTGTAATATCATTTAAAATGATCATGTCAAAACATGTTTAAAAGAAACCAACATTGTCTTGTGAGACTATACAATGGCGTACTATATGGTAAGCCAACAACTGTTCCTCTATTTTAATTAGCTGGTAAAACATCTTATAATAGTTAAAGTTTTGACAATACTATAACTTTGCAGTGGTATTTTTTTAGGAAGTAGATAATAATGAATAGAAATGGTTGTGCAAGGATATGTAGGAGGACTACGAAAAGTATTGCTGCTACTGAAGCAGCTTAGAATTGTGGTTGTTATTGCTATACTAATTTAGCATGCTCGCTTATGAGCCATTGTTTTCTATGCTTGAAATCAGTGTCCTTTTCTCCATTTCAAGGTTATGATGAATGCTACAGACATTTATGAGAGTAAAGGAAACGTTTGCACCAGCAGTCATCACTCTTTTGGTAAGCCAACAGTATACATTGTTCTTCTTTTTTACTTAAAGGAAGGAACAAGTCACTCAGTATGTAGGGTTTATTTTACTGTAATCATTTAAACATAGAAAGTATTATAATGAAAAAATTTAAAAACAACTGCCTATAAAACATAAATTTAAAATATACTACCTCTGAATAGAAATTTTCAGGCGTGTTGCCATTTACTCGAAAATCATGATGTATCTGAAAGACTTTGTGACTTTTCGTAAGCCCGTCTTGGCTTTCCGTAAGCACGCTGCTTAAATTAATTCATACTGCTGCAACTTGCCTAATGTCCTCGCAAAAGTAATGCTGCCTAATTTTTTTATAAAAACTTATAGTTTTGATGAAGATTGACAGTGCACTACTTCTCTTCAAGATTTTTTGGGAAGAACGAAAATTGAAAATGGGAGCACCCAAGCATGAAGAGATCGCGACTTTATTATTTACACGAGGCACTTATTGCTGTTTTCTTACTAAATCCTAACATTTTTCTCGAACAATAAAATAAACCTAACCACCTAGAAGGCATGGTCTTTCCTTTAACTGGTGAAAACGTCTTACAGTAGTTACTGTTTTGACAATACTGTAACTCTGCAATGTATTTTTTAAGAAGTGGATAATGGTGAATTGAAGTGGTTGCATAAGGATTTGCAGGACTATCAAAAGTGCAACGGAAAACAACCAAAGCGAAGACGATCTTTTCTGAACAGTCTGTTTGATATTTTTTGGAATAGAAAAACTTAAAGGGCAAGATCTCTCATGTAAAAAAATTGTCAATTGTTATAATTTATTGCTAATTTTTATTTTTAATTATATTTTTATTTATGGTAAACATGAATACTTTTGTCTTACACTTAATGTTTCAAATTAATGTTTGCATTTTTTTGTTAATGTATTGGTTTTTAAATTAATTATCACAACAGTTTAATCTTTACATAAATTCTCAAATATTTCACTACCTTTCTCCTATCAAGTTGTTACTACTATTTGTAATGATATTATACTGACAATTTCACCTCTGAACTGGATTTGTGTTATCTGTGTGGTTTTTACGACTACAACAATAAATTTAGTTTAAGTATTCACACTCTTATCTCGGTTTGCCGGACAAAAGCGGGCAGATGTCGGTCCGAATTTGCCGATTGTCCGTTTTTACTGATACTAAGCTAATACAGTAGGCACCGTGTATTAGACTCATGGTAATGTAGAATCAATTGCCTCATTGTCTCAAAAACATCTAGTACGGGCCATTTCTATGCAAAAGTATATAAAAACTATCCGTAATTGACTCTAAATTTTTTCTGCACGTTTAAATAAGATACTTTTATGCTACCAATAAGCTTATACTATATTTATGTGATTTTACCTCGCTTTTGTGCACTAAAACGTAGATGTATTACACACTGCTTGGTTACGCTGACGCAATGATGTAAACAAAGTGATGGTCGCCAACTACTGGCCAGTTCGCGAAACAATGGACTGTGTCTGTAGAATGTGGGACTTTTTAACGGTCCAGATTTCGTCCGATTCTTCTGATATCCAAAAAAGCGAGGTCCAGTAAACCGAGATATGAGTGTATTTTACAACCTTTGGAGAAAAACCTATAAAAAATTTATTATCACCTAATTTTGTATTGTTTGCTTACTTGTACAATAGCTGTTAACAATCTTTTGTGTAAATGACATGCGTGCACACTGTTCTTATACCAATTATAACAATTAAAACAGTCCTCAATCTGCATTGCAGTCAAATATGCATGATTCTGCAAAAACACTAAAATTAAATGTGAGATACTTTAATCATGAATCAAACATGACCAACACATCATTTCAACTCATTATCGGTCCTTCCTAGCGTTATCAAAATCGTGTTTCATACAGATGCACAATTTACTATACTAAAATTTTAAGTGCTAAATCAGTGAATTAAGAAAACATGATTTTGCTCGAAGCTTAAATTAAGAAAGAAAGCCCAGTGCCAGAAAAAACTAATATTACAGGTTATTTTAACTCAGAAAAAAATATTATTGTTAAAATGTAAACAACATCTACCAAAAACTCCACAAATGTCTTATCACAGACTACTGCTATAAAAACTACCATACAAACTACAAAATTCATTAAATACAATTCCATACTAATGCTGAATAAAACTCACAAACCATGACTTATCAATGTTGTTTTTCAGATAATCTGTCTGAAATATTTGAATATTGTATCTATTTGTAACCTAGCTAGTTGATTAGTTAAATCTGTATGAAGGTTAGTAATGGAAGGTTGCTTTTATACGGAAGAAAAAACCAGGGCAAAAAATATCAGCATCAAAAAAAGTAAAACTACAGTTTCGTCAATAACCTTACGTTGTTAATGGTCATTATTTGTGCATTTTGACAAGTGATAGAGTAAGACATATTCTCAGTACAGTATAATCCATGTATAACGAGGCGAGTTTGTCCTTTAAAATCTTAGGCTTAAATAATGTATTTAAACCTTGCTTACAGCGAGCTCCAGTTTTTACTTGTTTTTGCTTATTGTGAAGGCATTCTACCGCTGAGTTTCGTTATATACTTCTCCCCTGCATATAGCGAGCGCGAGTTCTAAAACAATGGGCATCATTCACAAAGGACAGAAAAGGTCATCAAGCGCCTTAGGGATTAAATTATTGATCGTACATAAAACAATGTGCATCAAGTACAGAACATGCGGACGTGTTGGTGAGTCTGCAGGTACATGCGCTGCTGTAATAAGCCTTTTCAAAGTGCCAGCTATTGATGATGATCATGAAAAGGCCATATGTTAAGTGAACCAAGCAATGCATTTTTGTACACTTGACGCCTTGCAGTCCATGCAATTGTAATGGTAACAGTTTTAACAGCTAGCTAGAATCTTACTTAGTTTATTTTTGCTTGTTCCCAAGCAAGAGCCTGCTAGTAAATCACTCTACATCACACAGATTAATGCATAATTAAGTAAAGCCCACATAAATCAACAAGGTAATGATGCCACAACTGAAGTTAACTGATGCGGCAGACAGCTTTGTTTTACCCACAAGTCACGTGGCGGTTGTAGTTTAGAGGCATTGATGGGGTTCGCTTAACCTTGAACCTACAGCAACTGCGCATGCGCATAGCGAAACTTTGAAAAGGCTTATTAAAACTTAGTCAGAATGAAGCAGGTACGATGATCCAGACAGTTTGTGGTCATGTTAGCTTGGATGGCGCAGTTGACGTTATTGCTAAACTTCAACAATTTTTTGGGTCATCATCAGCAACGGATGATCATGTGTTCTTATTATAACTTACAACATAACTTACAGCTTTTCAAAAATTGACAACTTCTTGAATAAAGCTGTGGTGCTACAATTTAATATAAAGCAGGCAAAAATAACCATGTTTTCAAAAAAGAAGTGTTTTGCTTTGCGAAACAAGTAATTCTCTGATTTTTCAACGTTTAATTTATAATAAAAATGCTGTTGTAAATAAATATAGTAATTTTACATTAACTAACATAAAGGTTAACCAGACTGTAGTCCTACTTATTAGATGGGGTATGTAGGTTAATATAGACCTATGATGAATTGTTCATAATCATAAATTATACTGCATCTGCACAAGTACTTACGTAAAAAGCATCAGTGCGTGTTTTTCACCCACACAAACATCCAGGGTCTTGACTAGGCATTTAAGTAATTATAACACCCATGCAAAACACTCAGTTATCAGCAAACATATGTAATAAATCTCAGCAGTGATTAAAAAAATCAACTTGTGGGACAATTTTATACCGGAATTTAATACATTAACCCCAGAAATGCATAACAGAGTCTAAACACCATAAGTTTACTCTTTTGTGACAAAATATTTGCTACTTGTGCCAATCTCTGAAGTGCTCTTTGTCATCATTATATCATATCCACCTTACAGGCTTCATTTCTGTATTTTGTGCATGCACTCAGATTACATTGGCTATAACGATACTCGGTTACAGCGAGCAAATTTTCAAGGTTCCCTGAAAGTCGTTATAAGTGGATTATACCATAACTGTGTTATCAGTAAATAACAACTGGCTGAATCTTTTATTTTTACAATACTCTGTATCTGCTGGTATTTTAATAGGAATTTGGCAATTCGCGTATGTCATATTTTTCTATATCCAATACAGTCTTGTAATTGTACATTAAATCCTTAATTAAAGTATCACAGTATCATAGTAACAGAGGCTGCATAATAGTCATGAGCCAATGAGGTAGCACTAATACATAAGAAGGAATGCCTATTGTTTTGGTAGTGACAAAAATTCAGTCTACTTTACAATGTTTATTTAATAAACTTTTTATTCATAACTCATCATGATCTTGTGCTTCGTCATCATCGTCGGTCATATCATCATCATCAACTAAGGATAAGACACCTTCTTGTCTTCGAATTTTCTCAATTTGTAAATTTTCTGAGAAACCTTCGTCGATATAGTTGCCAAAATCCCTAGCCTAAAATAAATATTTTATTTTATTTGAGAAGGAATATAAAAAAACAAGAAGAATAGTTTTACACCGAGTTGATAAATGGTGGGGCTTTGTTTTGAGTAATCTGAAACCTAAAAGTCAACCCCTCTACATAACTAGGCTTAACATTTTCATCATTTGAATCAGCAAGTTAGCTAGAACTGAATTAAAAACAATTTCTTGCAAAATGTTCATTCAAAGTTATAAATTTTTTATCCAAAGGGATGCGAATACGAACAAAGTGTAAAAAAGAAAATCAATAAATACAACATAAACAAATAAAATGAAAAACAAATATACAACATTATAACCAATGCAAAAGCAATGACAACAACAACAGCAAAAACAAGAACACAGACGCATTAATGCTGCAAATCAATTGATAGAAAGCTTAATTCTCTGCAAAAAACATTTGTATATCATCTGGTGCAAACATTCGTTTGTCTGCTTGCTTTATTAATCTAATGGTTTAAACAGTTTATTTGCTTTAGTAAGTTTTTCAGATCCTACCACATTTTGAAAAAGTGTAACATACTTTTATCCTCTTTAATCATACCAAAATACTACAACGTTTTTTGAAGGTATTTTAATACTGTATTAATATTTGTTGTAATAATAAAAATTTCCATTTTAAAAATAGGGATGACACACGAACTTCTCTTTTTAGTTATAACAAAACCTGGTGATGCTATAAAAAAGATGAGTTTGACTGAAGTACCTTTGTTCCCAATGGCTGTAGTTTATTATCAGTATATCCAACTACTGGGTATTTTTTCAGGTATGTCTCTCTAAAGACTTGCTCTAAAGCCTCCAGTTCTTCACCAGTTAATCCTGTCTACCCAAAATAAATATATGCAATAAAAGCAGAACTAAGAACAGGCACATGATGTTATAACAATAAAATTCAAAAAGTTGAATTTATCTTAGTGCCTTGAAAATTCTTATCATACTCACAAGATCACTGTTAAGATCTTCAGGAGCTAATGACATTTTTGCAGCTGCCCTGCTTGAGTCTTTTCCTATTAAAGCATTATATGGAGCACCTTTACCATAGAATTCTGGAAAACAAATACTGCACTGAAATTACAAATATACATGAATGTATGAACTGTCACTGTAATTATATTATAATGGTGATGTAGTAGCCCCTACAACATATCATGCACATACATCAGTAATTATATCTGATGTTTGGTCATATTTTGAAAATATTAGGCTTATTCAGTATCATGTTACAGAATATCCTGCCATTGATATTAACCTTTCCTCATTCATAAACATTTTTATTTACTTAGCATAGCAGACTACGGAAAAGACTGAATCAGTTATTTTAGCAAGAACTATGAAAGACTGTGATTTTACACAATAGGTAACACGGTATTGTAAGCATTCTTGTGCAGAGAGAACATGGCCTTTAACCAATTGTGTTTTTGTGAGAAAACTGAAAAAATGATTTAAACGGAATAATTCAAACAACAAAATATTCGTATTTTTTACCATGAGTGATGAAATTACATGTACAACCAAAGGTGAGCAGAGTCGGATTTTTTATTCCACGGACATCCTCATCTAGATAATTTACATCCGTACCGTGCCTCATTACTTTATGTCCACAATATCTGAGACACAAATTTTTAAATCTGCAGTAATCATTGCTTGTTCTTTTGTGCATGGCTATTGCCGAGTCTGCAAAATCCACATCTAGTCTGCTTTAATAAATCTGTAACATTCTTTATTTCTCGTCCACAGAAAATCAGCAGATTTGCACTCCGCTCGCCTTTGACTAAAACATCAACTATATTATCCGTAAATAAAATCAAACTGCACAAAGGATTATAATCTTTCTCAAAGTACTATCTGTCAAGTACGCCTTAATAACCTCACCCTTTCCAGAAGTCACATCGAACACAACACCCCGTATTGCCATTAAAAGTGGTTTACTTTCCTAAACAACAGAACAAAGTAAAAATAAAAAAACAAAATCTTAATCAAATGCATATTGTAAAGTAATAAAAATTGTCGTTTACTTTAATATTTGCATAGACGGTGTTTGTCACCTTGTAGGGCCAAACAAAACACAACACAAGTTCACGACAACTACTGTAACAGCCAATAGCAATATCACTCAGACCTGTAGGGCGCTGAGTATGCCACTAGCTGAAGTAGGACACTTCCGCTAAAGCGCATGTGCTAAATCTGTAGAAAAGCAGTGTCATACATGCACTGGTGATTTCTGTCGAGAATCAATATGACATAATAAAACATAAAACTAAAATTGTTTTTGAAAAAAGTAACTTTATAATAATGATGGATAGTCCTTGACAATTTACAAAATTTTTAATGTATTTTTTACAATAATATCATCATTATTATTAGCTCCATTAATATCATCATAACATTAAACTAAGTATAATGCCTCAAAGAGAGAACTATGTAGGGCACATAGCTCGCTAGCCTGTTTACTTAATAGAAAACAATTATTTGTCCAAGAGGTAGTGAAACTGATCACCTGCCTATAAAGCGGAACAAAATAAAAAAGATATACCTTAAGCAAATGTTAGAGTTGCCTAAAAAGCAGACCTATTTCACTTCATAAAGATTAATATCGAAGCCAAATTTAACATTGGCCATTCTACTTGCTCACAATAAGTTACTTTCATTTTATCAGATGCATAATAAATTATTCAACGTGACTGACGTTTTCAATTATTATTATTAAATAAACAACGACATTGGACGCTGCCAGTAGGGCTAACGACTCAATTCGTGACCTGTCTCTAGTGTCCTACTCGGGCAGCCCATGTACGATGCGTCCTACTTGTGCTAGCCCATGTACGCCAATTGTCCTACTATAGTTGTAGCTACAGCTAATGTACGCCAATTGTCCTACTACAGCCCTACTCCGCTCCCAACAAGACCATTTTGTCTTCTGTATTTTTAACAATAATCTTCTGTATTATTGTTAATTTATTAAACTAAAATCACGATTTATATTTATTAACCTGACTATCTTACTGTTACTGTACACTAAGGTAAATAAAAAATAAAATGAATTTATTTTTAATAATAATTTTGTTGTCATTAGGGTTATCAGTAACAGTATCAATTTTATTTGTGCAATGCAGTTATTTTATTTTAATTCATACATCGGAACCGTCGAACTGTGCTAACTCTTCGTCAGTGAAATGTTTTAACGAGAGACGTTCCTTATCACTCTTTTCAGCTTCACGCGAAAAACTGGCTAATAAAATGAAAATAAACACTTGTTGAGGAAAAAGCACATCAAACACGTAAGCCACCATATTGCCCACTACAATTTTTTGCGTGTTCTTATTGGTCAATTGAGTAGTTTTTAGCGAATGAGTCTTTGCGTTACAAAGATTGCGATCACATGACTAGGGTGGTAAAGGAAGCAAGCCTTACTATAGGAGTGTAATTAAAGTTAGTGTTTTTTACTTAAATCCGTTGTAATCCACAATGGATAGTCAAGGGAAAAAAGTAATTGTTTGTGATAATGGCACCGGAGTAAGTATTTAATTAAGAGCTTAACGTTTTTATCACGAAACGCGTATAAACTTAATAATTAAAATTATTAAAGTGCTTACTACTATACCAATTTGTACATACCATAACTGCGGTTATACTCTTAAACTGTCTTGATTAGGGGTTAAGCGAGTACACTCATAGAAATTCCATATTTTTCCACAAAATAATTGTTGATTAAGGATTTAAACTTTACTATGGTTGGTGCGGCAATCACCATAGCAGGCAGATTATTCCATTCATTCACCGCTCTCACATTTACGAATGTCAAGACACTTGACCCACTCTTTAAACAGTTTTGAACTGTGTCCTCTATTTTTAGAATTAACAACTAGGTTAGAGAGTTTTTCAGGCATAATACTTTCTTTTCTAGTTAGTATTTTATAAACCTCTATAAGATCTCGATGGTGTCTTCTTAATTTAAGCGTGGTCATACTGCAATACTTCAATCTTTTTAAATAAAACTGATTTTTACAAGCAACCGAATATTTTTGGTGCCCATTTGTACACCTTCCATAAGCAATGTGTGTTTCTGAGAATGGGGTTCAGTTTCAAGTCTGTTCAAAACCACTATAATGAACTTCACCGTCTAAATTAAACGTAATCTTGGTAAATATAACACCCACCACATTATAGTAGAGGGAGTTTGAATTTTATAACGAAAGCGGCACCTGTTTGATAGCAACACAATATATAATAAATTTTAAATATTCAGAAAGTCCACATTACTGCTGCTCAGTAGCATTTATCTTCAGGTAAAGTATCACATTACCCGATGATGACTGCTACTGTACAGTGGAAACTTTGATTTGCTTAATATCCTTACTTCAAAAGTTGCAAGAGTGCTAGCATATAAAAAAGCTTTCAATGCTCCCCACTCAGTGCTTGTTTAAAAGACTTTACTTTAAGTGACTTTACAATATCACTGCCTAGATTGTTCTATTTTTGCACAATACGGTTGGAGAAAAAGTGCTTCCTTGTATTTTTGCCTGAGTATCTGACATGTAGTTTTTGCTTATGACCATGTAACTTTCTATAAGGATTTTCAAAGAAATCATTCAGATCCAATACTGTGTTCTCGTTCATTATCTTAAATACGTTATATTATTAAATACGTTATTATCTTGTTACTAAGATCAACTGTGTCACGTATCTCCTGTAAAGTAGACATACTGTTAAAATCGAGATCGTTAGCAAGACGTAGACATTTTCGTTGAACCTTTCCAAATTTTCTTTAAAAGATACTTATTGTGGTGCTCAAACAACGACTGCATGCTCCAGTAGGGGCCTGATTAGAGTTTTGTAGTTAGGTACTGATGACTCACGACATACAATTGGTCTTCTAATGATGCCAGTTCTTTGGTTAGCAGTCTTTATAGTATGAGCAATATGATCCAGTGAGTCAAATATATGTAAAACCCCAGGTCTCGGACCTTATTAACTTGTGGTATCATGCCATTATGTAAAGTGTAAGATGTATCAACATTGGCCTGTCTAACTCTGAGCAAAGCACACTTAACAGGTTTCAGCTGAAGTAGCCATTGATCAGACCAAGATTCAATGCTGTCAAGATTTATCTGTGACATCAGAATCAAATTGTGACTTGATCTGCATATATAATTTAACATCATCAACAAATATGCTAATAGATAAAGTAACATACGCTGTCAGATCATTTACATGTAATATAAAACAGTAAGGTCCGCTAAGCACTCCCTGTAGAATATCACTACGAACATAAATCCACTCAGTAGACTATCCATTTAAAATTACTTGTTGTCTTTTACAAATAAGGAAAGATCTAAACCAACAAATGAGTTTACCCCTGTGATACCAGCAAATGACATTTTCCACAACAAACACTCGGAAGGCACTGAATCAAATACTTTGCGAAAGTCTAGATATATAATATCTACATCAGAACTGTAACCAGCATCAAAAATTTTGGTCCAGTTATTAAGACATTATAACAAATTAGTGACAGTTGACCTACCAGGAATTGTAAAATATTAATACAAATGTGTTAAATTTTGGCATAAGGTTAGCTATTTATCAAACTCATTCCAAATAGAGACATCTAAGGTGTGATATCAAAGTGAGATAATGAAAATACATAATTGTAGTTTTATATCTAATGGATCATTCCATTATCAATAATTTTGTATTTTCTTTGTCTTATTTTGATATTGCACCGTAGATTTCAATGGTGATAATCTGCTACTTTAATGTAATATAATTTAACTTGGGTTAACAGTCAAGTTTTAATGAACATTATTAAATATTTTTGTGATATCAGTGGTAATTTATTTTGTTTTCAGTTTGTAAAATGTGGTTTTGCTGGATCAAATTTTCCTGCTCATATATTTCCTTCTATGGTTGGCAGGCCTATCATTAGGTCAACTGCAAAAGTTGGAGACATTGAAATAAAAGTATGTTATTTGTTGCCATAAAAGCATTGCTGCCTGAAAAGGCCTATTTGTTTCATTATATATGTATATATGCCATTAGAAATTCAAAATTATAGGAATTATTACTAATAAGATTAAATGCACAGACACAGTACATGTCACTTAGCGAAATCTTACTAAAGTACAACAAATGTGCAACATTACTCTGTGCCTACTTTTAATATACTAAATGACACATCAGGTGATACTGTTGATAAATTGTATAATTCATTCGAAATTGCCATAGATAATTTTTTGCGCAATAGCAATATTATTTTTCATCACATGACATGGTTTTGATGAATTGCAAAATTTGTTAGAAAACTGGTAAACGATTTTGAATGCTTGTAAAAAAGTTCAAACCTGAATGAATGCAACAAATAAATTAATTTACCCTAACATAAACCATGCTTCAATTGCGGTTGCACTTATTTTGCATGACTAGTATGTGAGTTCGAGTGGCCAATTTAAATTTAATATCTATTAAAATGTTTTCGGCCACCTTACAATACATGATAGTGTCCTGTGATAATTTTGAAAGTGCTGTTATTTTCAAAGTTCGACTGTAAAAATTAAAGCTCCTGGTTTCGTTTGCAGAGCCAGGCAAAATTTTTTTCCCCGTACACGGATCAGAAAATGACTCTGTTGAGGGGTTTCTTTCCATGCCCGTTTTCGTGTTTATTGCCTATCTTTTGCTTTAAAAATGCTAAACGTGTACCATTGCAGTTTCTGGATTATTTGGGATTGTGACACATTTGTTCCTAAAATTTCTTAAATGAAATTTTCTCATTTGGAAATGTTTCCCAGAAATAAACACACTTAAGTGATGCCTTTAAGTGACAATAATATTTTTGATTATTGTCTAAATTCAAAATTCCTGCTGTTTTGACTCTAGTGAAACAAGTAAACTAAATTAGCCAAAGTCACAGCAGATTGTCAAAGAAGTAATTTATATAGAGATACATACAATTTTCAGCAACTTGTATGTATCCAAACTAAGTGATTGCACTGACCTTATTACACTTTTGAATTTTGTGCCAAGTTGGCATGTATTGTTCACTTAATGGCTGTTTTCACTTTTGTTTATGACGTACAAGTTTTAATTTCTAAAATTTAATTTAGTAGCCTATTGATGTCACGTCTGTTCACTTATGAAAGGTAGATTTATTCAGGTGGATTTTGCAAACTCGCATTCTGAAAACTACTTCTTACTGAGTTGAGTCCTAATTTTAATCAGTATTGTTAGTAGGGCTGTGTGTTTTAATTCAAAAAGAAAAAAAACGAGATAAACCGGACAGTAGGAAAATTCGATTTTATTCAAAATAAATAGATAAACTCGATTCGATATAATAGTAACATTAGCCTACTCAATTTTCTTGAATTCGTGAAGTGAAATTTGATTTGATATTGATTTTTTTAAATTTTGTACAACATTTATTGTTTTAATACTTGTGGAGTCTTTCTATTAATGTTTTATAACTATCTAATGTAGTTAAAAGCTGCTGTTTGACTGTATTGCAGGAATTAATGGTTGGTGAGGAAGCCAGTAAACTACGTCAAATGTTAGAAGTAAATTATCCTATGGAAAATGGAATAGTTCGTAACTGGGAAGATATGCTGTCCTTGTGGAACTATACATTTGGCCCAGACAAGCTAAACATTAATCCGAACGAGTCAAAAATCTTACTTACAGAGCCTCCCATGAATCCACACAAGAATAGAGAAAAGATGGTTGAGGTATCATTTTGACATTTCTGTAAACCGTAATTTGTTAACTGAAAGAACTTAATTAGCTTTTGTCAAATTTGCAAAATCATCCAACTGCTACTGAAATAACTTCAACTAAACTTTCAAACATAGGGAACAGCACAACTTCAAAAAGTGCTGAGTTGGTAAATCTTATTAAATTGATTATCATGTGCAATGCAATAAAACAAATGTTTTATCATTGTAAATTAAAATTATAAATTACATGCCTTGTGAAACTGAAATGACAGCCAACATCCTCAGTTTAATATCGAAATAAACTTTTAAAATTCGAAATTGTCTAGTTAAGGCAAATGAAGAATTTTTGCAAATTTATTGTATACGTCAATGCAATGGTCAGCCGGCCAGTAGTGGCATGTTGATACATACCTTATGAGGTATATCTATACTTTACCTAACACATATAATATACATATAATAATATTGATATTGATGTTAAAAATATTATAGGTTGCCAGATTTCGGTCAGTTCACTGTACACTGTGCCTCACTTAATAACGTAATAAATTTCAGCAAAATCCAAACTTGTTGTTAACAAGAAATCGTTGATAAATTAAGCCATAGTGTCCATAAGAAATATTGCATATATGAAGATGTTTTCCAGGAACATTTGGCTAAAAAAGTTTTGCGTGCATCAATGAAGGTTCTTAGTCTTGAGTTTTCATAATGTATGTTTCATTGATATCCTACTCTTTGTATTGCAGGTTATGTTTGAAGAATACCAGTTTGATAGTGTTTATGTAGCAGTACAGGCAGTCCTTACACTATATGCGCAAGGTGAAATTTCAATGATAAATAATACTTAGCTGATTAATTATATCTGTGATGTGGTAATATGTAAAATTATTAGAACTGAAATCTTTATAGTTTGTAGAGACATTTGCTTTCAGGGTTTCATGTATCATTCTTATTTTCAAAGAGGGCAAAAGTAAAATTTTTAAAATAATTAAAAATATCATATTTCGAGTGCTGGTACTTTATCATAGAACAATTTTTGAAAAACGATTTTAGCATACATGCTTGTTTTTGAAAATGTGGCATAAGCATTTGAATGGACTTTGACATTGAGGATGCGTTTATTCATTAGGTCTCTTAACTGGAGTGGTAATAGATTCAGGAGATGGTGTAACACATATATGTCCAGTCTACGAAGGTTTCTCACTGCCTCACTTGACTCGAAGGATTGACATTGCTGGTAGGGATATTACGAGGTACCTTATAAAGGTGAGTGGGACTGATATTTGTTAATATTACGATTGTAACTAGCACTTGCAATTTTGATGTTTATTGAAATTTGGTAAACAAGAACAATGTGTTGTGCCTTACATGCATATATTTAACAAATTTGTTGGACTGAAAAACCTTTGAACTGCTAAATTTACTAAATTTATAGTTTCATTCACAGGCTATTAAAATGTATGTCATTGTAAGAGCTTATAGGTGTTATAAACTTGAATTAAGAACATTACGTTGAATGTTATGTTTCACTAGCATTAATGTCAATACACTCGATTTGTACACTGAGCATATTTTGCAAAACAGTATGTTTTTTGGTGTAAGTGCCAGTATTTAAAGTGTAAAATTAACGCATGCTGGAAATGTTTGCAAAGTATGCGTTGATGCATAAACTTCCAGGGACATAAATTACACTAGTAATAAAGACACTAGTAAATGCAGGTTCATGTATACGTTGCTAATTACAAACAATATTATTAACCTTTAGCACATTACTTGGCAATATGCCTTGCTGTGTTGAAGCACCACTAAGCGGAGACTCATACCAATGATTATGCCATAAATTTCTATCAATTTTTCAATTAGGTAATATGCTTGGAATGGTGCATTGCAAAAATATCACTTTGCAAACAAGCTGCTCAATTTGCAAAAAAAAAATTATTTGTGCCATTTTTCTGGCTTTCAGTAGCATTTATTTACCGTAACATGTACAAATGGTACTAGATCAAATTTATTAAGTTATGTTTTTCAGTTGTTGCTACTGCGAGGTTATGCATTTAATCATTCAGCAGACTTCGAAACTGTAAGAATGATGAAAGAGAAACTGTGTTATATTGGATATAATATTGAACAAGAGCAGAAATTAGCACAAGAAACAACAGTTCTTGTTGAGTCTTATACGGTATGTGGCCTTACATTGATCTTCTTAACCATGTTTAGTCAATGACCCTCTATCCGGATGTATATTTTTCAGTATATGATGCAGAATTTCGGTGTTATGTGGAATCTTAATTTATTTACTAAGACAAAATCTAGTTAAAGTAATGCTAAATTTTTAATTGCATTTTTAGCTTCCTGATGGCCGTGTTATCAAAGTGGGAGGAGAGAGATTCGAGGCTCCTGAAGTTTTGTTTCAGCCACATTTAATAAATGTCGAGAGTGTTGGTATTGCAGAACTGTTGTTCAATACGATACAGGCAGCTGATATGGACACACGGCCTGAATTTTACAAGCACATAGGTAGTGTATCAATCTAATAAGTGCAACAAAAGCAATACTAAATTAGAGTCTGAAAATGTTTTGCAAATCCGCTGTGATATAAACCCAGACCTTCTGCTTTATTAATCCAGGCATCTCTGTCTTTATGAAACAACACTTTATGTAGTTTCCTAAATTTTGATCTGTGCTTGCCATCTTAAGTTGTTTTGGTGCTTACAACTTCATTACCTAGGCAACTGGTTAGCTGGTCAATAAATTTAAAAAATAATCAAATAGAATTGATTAAATGGTTTTGTAAAGTGTAGAAAAGGATAAAATGTTTGGTTTTCGACTGAGCAAGGTGACTAGAATTACCTCCATTCGTATAAATATTTGAGAGATCAGTGTGTGTCTGTACCTCTGAAAAATAATGCAAAACATGATTCTCAGTTTTGAGTAACTTTTCTTAGATATCATTTTCTGTCTGTTTTTGTCTATTTGTTTCTGTTGTCTTTGTAATCATTTAACAATGTCTGCCAGATTTCAACATGAGAAGCTGCTACACATTGATGAACATTATGCACTGTTTTCCGTGTATTTAATTTTTAATTAAATCTGCTTTTATCAGTAAACAGCTGCTTATTAGCTAAATTATCGAATGATTTTCATTACCATGTTCAAACAAAAACCTGTTCCAGCATTTAGAAAAACATTATCTACAATGTGTGAAACACAGTGAAGTAGATTTGCAGAAACTATTTATTAATTTAGGCAGAATGAAGCTTTGTATCTTGTAAAGGGAAACAAATGTAGGGTCTCCGATTTTCCACGATCATGGAAAATTGGCGGAACTTACGGAGATGAGGAGCTGAAATGGAAGTAGCTACAAAAAACGGAATTGGTGCAATTTCATACTTTAAAATTTTTAAATTTAATGCGTACTAGAGAAAATTGACTTCACTTGTTACCTTTCCCCAAAATTAAGCCGTTTTTTTCAGAAACTAGAAGCTGTCTTTGGAGATTTATTTATTTTATGCAACTTGCAGACTCACTACGCCTTTTCACTCCGTTTGTTTTTGTGTTTGCCACAAGAAATACAGGCAATAGTTTAGTGTCGTTGTAATGAATAGCAACGTGTGAAAAGGTATCTAATGTTTATGCAAACATCATGTGGCTACGTCTTTGAAATTGTTTGTATCTATTTTTGAAATTTATTTAAACTCTATCCCTTCTTTGATCAGAATTCAAGTCTATTTATTTCAACTTTTAAAATGGTCGATGAGGATGGAGTTCGGCAAAAGAAAGGAAAACGGTCTACACCAATTGTGTGTACGACAGCTGGGGGAAAAGCCAGGCAATTTCCCAATGATTTGTATAAAGATGACGGGATACTGCTTTGTAAATTTTGTGTGCATAGCATAGATGTCGTGCATGTCTACACAATCAAATAATCATTTAAAGGAGTAAAAAAACACTTGGCTGGTAAGGAGGTAATAACTAATATAAGTGACTGACCTCTCTCTTATAGTATAGCTATTTCAATTCAAGTTAACCCTGATAAGTCAATTTCATACTGTGAGTTCACACAGAAGCCTTTTAAATAAATCAGATTTAACATTAAGCATGAGGTTAATCTAAACGCATTTTTATACCAGCCAAATTAAATTTGGAGTAGGTTCACTATCGGAGTAGACTAAACATACCTTTTGTTTATAGATTATTTCTATAGAATTAACCTTTGGTTATGCTATAGTAGGTAAAACTACGTTTCATTATCTGATATATTTAAATTATAGTTTTAGATGATTTTTAAAAGAAAAGGTCTTTATAAAAAGAAACACAAGCTAAACAGGCTTCCAATATTCGTGGTTTCATCAGAACGTTTTTGCGAAGATTTTGTATTACACTTTGGGAAATGTGTAGTTTAGCGAATATATATATTCTAGTTGTATATATGCCACTAGAATATATATGTTCGCTAAACTACACATTTCCCAAAGTGTAATACAAAATCTTCGCATGGTATCTAGTGGTATATATATATATATATATATATATATATATACCACTAGATACCATTATATATACCTTATATATATATATATATATATATATATACCACTAGATACCATGCGAAGATTTTGTATATATATATATATATATACCACTAGAAAATTTGAACAAAATCAGACCCTTGTACAAAAACATTACAAGCAAGGAGTTGCACCACCATCTGGCAAAACTATATGCAAGGTATATGTGACCAGACTTTCTGACGAACTTTTTTCTGCCATCAAAGCAAAAGGTGGCAGCAGATGCCAACATAAGTATTGTGGCCGAGGAAATGACAGATTTTGTAGATCACAGTGTGATGAATATTATTTTTGCCATAATAGGGACTTATTACTTGGTCGATGTAGTCGATGCACCTGTAATCACGTACAATGAACCTTTGAGCCAAGCTATTATCTTAGCTTGTAATAGCTATAGTAACGGATTCTGCAGCCTACTGTAATGGCATGTTCAGACTAGCAAGTTTTCTCGCTAAGTTAACTTGCCAAGTAACTCGCAAGCTTGTTCAGTTAATGCCAGAGAGCTTGCAATTTCTTGCTGACAGTAACTCACAATGCAGCTCACGCTTAAGAGCTTGCTGTCAAAGAGAAAACTCGTTAGTCTGAACACGCCACAAGAAAACGTTCAGAAATATTTTATCTGCTTTACTTGTGAATGCTGTGCATGTTTCACATCTTAAACCTTGTAAGTGAGATTTTTCAAAACTGGAAAGCATTTAGTCTTTTCTCTAGCTTTGTAGCCATGATCAAATCTGCCTTTTTTAAAAAGCCTGGACGAAAAGCAAGATACTTCGAATACTTGGGTGAATACAAAGTGGAATTCCTGTTTTCAAGCAGTCAGGTTCATGCGAACTATATCCATATATATTATATACCAAGGCTTCTTTACTGCTGAAGTAGTAAAGGGCAAGTGGTGGAATGAATCTTGGATCTTGCAGACATCCATGATGCCACTGATGAAGATATAAATCTACCATTTATACCATTTAAGAGCTGTCAGAAATTGGAATACAGCCTTGCACAACTGGAAGGGACTTTGTAGTTTACAATACAGCAGAAGATGTGAGGGGCTATCTTTCCAGTGGTAAGACAAAGACTGTATTTTGTGAGAAACAACTGATGCTTTGTTGTCCATATTGCAGAAAGATGAGAAAACTAAAGCTATAAACCGAAACTGCACAATGACAAACATTGGCATATCCATGTTAGAAGGCTCTATCAGTTTTTGGTTCAAGGCAGTTCATAGAGTTCTCACTCAATTTCAATGACTGTCAGGCTATTCCAGAACTCACCCATCCTTCAAATAATTTAATTAGTGAATGGCAAATCTTTATTCAGTACAACATAACAGACATTCCTAAAGGTATTGCAGCTTTTGGGAATATTTGAACCTCGCTATCCCAGTTTAATAAAAATTGCTAAAAAGTACGTCTAGTTGTCTGCTCAAGGTATAGATGTTGAACGTTCCTTCTTGAATTGCAAACATTTGCTGCAGCTTGAAGTCTTTAACAGATGAAAACACCAAATAATAAATAATATGTACTGTAGTGGTGATGCGGAAAAATAGATTTTGCGAATTAAATGTTGGTGTTCTTATGCTATGTAAAGCCAAAAAATATGTGATAGACTACATGCTTAATTCATATATATATTTTTTTATTTACAAGCTGTCACATATTACATAATTTGATTATAAATATTAGTTTTAGGGCTTCATACTTCTAATTTCTGTAAAATGCAATTGAAACGGAATTGACGATTCGTCCAAATGGAAAATCGGGGACCCTACAATTGATTTATTATGCAATTATATAGAGCTAAAATTGTTTAGTACCTATGATAGTGGTATAGTTACTGTAGTAGCTGCAGTATCTATAGGGGTAGTAGTGTTAGTGTTAGTGATTTCATGTTAATCTACGTTCATTGCATTCATAGTTGTTGTAACAATCCCACAGAAACTGATATTAAGATATTATGTACATTTATTACAGTGTTGTCTGGAGGATCTACCATGTATCCAGGGCTTCCAAGTCGCTTGGAGAGGGAAATTAAACAGCTCTACTTGGAGCGGGTCTTGAAAGGAAACACTGAATCATTCTCGGTAATAGCTCACCCTTGTTACATTAGCTATAAGTACAATTTCAAATGGAGGTAGGCGCGTCTACCCTCAAAAATCGAATCGAATGTTTGGCCTTCGAATCAAATCAAATTGAATGTCAAGATTCCTATTCGAATCCAGTGCTAAATATTTCTGATAAATTCCAAACCATTATCAAACAAGCAATGTGCACAAAAACTTAATTTAGCTGCGAGTTAATAGTAAGAACTAAAATAATTTTGCTGATTGCCTCATGTTTCAAATGTTTTTATGATAGAGAACAAGTGTAATTAAAGTGTTAAACTACATGAAATTGCAATTTTAGGTTTGAATGAAATTCAAACTAAAAGCCTCGTTTGAATCAAACATTCGGTTTTCTGCCCTAGTTTCAACATTAGCTGTTTTTTAAGCTAGCCTGTTCACAGTTTTTTTGTGGCATGAGTTTCATGCAGGAAAACATGGTAATATGGAATTACTGCACATTAGTAGTATTTTTCTTTATGACTCATAGCTTTTATCTCTATAGAACTGTTCAGTTACAACCATCACAACTTCCATGCTTCATATTGTTACAGAAATTTAAAATTCGAATTGAAGATCCTCCACGACGTAAGCATATGGTATTCCTTGGTGGTGCTGTCTTAGCAGACATTATGAAGGATAAGGACACATTTTGGATGACTCGGGCAGAATATCAGGAAAAGGGTTTGCGAGTACTGGAAAAACTGGGTGTTGTTAGCTCAAATTAGTGATAAATGCGCTGGCGCACGTCCATGTTGTTTTTTGTTATTAATCAAACTCATTTAGGCTTATTGACACGCATTGAAACATAAATAGATTCATCTTCAGAACCACGAATGTGAACAATTACAGTTTCCACGTAAAATTTCTCTCGCTGTTTTTTTTGCATCTATTTTTCTTATTACACCTAAATAGATTGAAATCAAATTTCATTTTTGTGGCTGTTTATTGTGAAGTGATAGCAAGCAAGTTTAATGGATAAACGTGCATGCAAGGTACTCAGCTGCACCTACATAAATTAATTTTTATGTATAATGATTTAAAATTATTTAAAAAGCAATTCATTATTAAGGCTGAGTAATGCTTATTTGTACAGTATTGATTTAAATATTGTCATAGCTTTGGAGCAAAAAACTAATCGTGAATTACCTTATATAATTAAAATAATTTTCTTGATACGTTCTTTTACTGCCATGTGCCAAATACTTCACTATGATATTATGAAGTAGCACTATTGCTGATTATTATTGTCAGCATGTTCATGAAAGAATGATGATATATCTATGCCCGGTTATTATTTTTGCTTTTGTTATACTAGGGATTTACATGTTATGCTGCTAATGTGTAGTAAGGATCGCCAGGGACCAGTAGAGCTCCATCTGTTCAATTTAATTATTGTTAAGTTAACTTACAAATACAACTCGTTCTCACAGACAGTACTCCCATTGTTGTTAACTGCTGTTCCTTAGCTTACATTAATTTTTGACATATACTGACTAACTGGCTCTGCACTATTTAACGTAAATTTTATTGGGATTTTTTATGATGTACATGCTAGTTACTGTGTGAGAATAGCTTAACTGGTGATTTCTTTAATTTTTGTGTTACAACTTCTAGTATTTTATATAATTACACAATATTAATTACACCTGAGTACTGTCAGTACATTTTTGGTCATTTAAAAAGATTGCCGTGCTTTGCTCACTATGCCAACTTTTATCAAGTCAGTCTGTACTCTCAACAAGGCTAATTTTACTTACACAAATTGTCTAAGATTTTTTTGTGGAATTGTTTGTGATGGAACTAATCAACTGCTTGTAGAAAAAGCTAATATATAAAGTAATGTAAAGCAGCGTTATGGTTATCGTAGCAATTCTGTAAAATCTGGTTTCCACATTTTGTACGAAAAAGGTGCTGAGAGGGAGTTAAATTAATAACAGTTTATTTTAGTTTTCAGTATTATATATTAGCTTATACTGATTCTTGTTATCAGAATGTGTGGGCAGCAAACAAATATTGAAGAATTGTGATAATGACAAGATTTACAACGGTGTCAACAATTTCACTGATGGTGAACAATTTCATTCCACTGTACATGTGTAGAAAATGTGTTATATCATTATAAGGAAAATCATTGTTTGCGAGTTGTAAACAGTGTTTATATTAAACTATTGCCAAAATGATCGTAAATGTTTGTTCATTTCTTTTTGTTTTTTTACAATTACATTCACCAATCATTGCACACGTAATTAAATACAAATATTTTTGTTCCTTATAGAATTTCTTTGTAGTTAGATGTTTGTGAGGTTTAAAGCAGCTGTCTCTAAGTTATAGCATTTTAAACAGGTGAGTCAGACTCTGACAATCGTAAATTGTATGCTATTGTGTATGAAGCACAAAAAATGTGCACGTATGCTACCGTATTGAAATGCTATTCAAAATCGGCTGCACCATGACCATAGTCATATTATTGCTGAGTTCAGTTGATTTCTGGCACCAAAATTTAAATATTCCGCGTACATGTATCGGGTGACACATTTATTTTAATTAACTTGTTTCAAAAATACATTTTTCAATGAAAAAAAGTTGTGGTTAATAAAGGCACCAATTAGGCAGTGCAAAAAAACAAAAGTGCTAAAGAGTAAGTTGTATGATAGATTTCTCAGTAGTACCAGTGATGCATATATGTCTAAGCTTTTTAAAGCCTTAAATTGTAGTTGCTTCAATCGTTTGAGTGGCAGTTTTAATAATACAGTATACTATTTTTTATAAGCACACTAGAGCATCAGAGATAAAATTCAAAATGAATTAAATGTTAAGTGAATTTAAACTAGCCCTTACTAAATAGCTACTGCAATAAAAAAAAATTCTGTGAATGTACAAATAATCTGTCAGCATTTCCCAGAATTGCTTATTACCTGCAGCCTGTGCTTTTCGTTTAGTGGAGTCTGTGCAAGTACCTGTCGACTCTCAATCAATGAAATACCTACAGCAGTATTCCATGCTTACCTGCCTGACTGTGTTTATTAGAGGAAGCAGAGAAGAAGCTCTTCACAGGAGATAAACATGACTGAGTGGATAATTGATTCTGTTGTTGGTTTTTTACGTAGTCCTATGTGGGTAGTGCCCATTCTGACTTTCATTGAAGAACAATCTATTAGTAAGTTTTTAATGAAATTTTATGTATTGATGTGATTATGTGCTTCGTATTTTATTAAAGTACGCTTGAATTTATCTAACTTGTTTCCATTTGTTAATCTGGTTTAAGCATTGTATACACTATACAGGTAATATAAATGTAACTCATTAATTTAATTTTCCTTTTTGACGATTTGGATTTTGGTATAGATATAGATGTTAACATACCCTCATTTTTCTTTCAGTATTTGATCCAGGTGTACCAGAAAATGAGGAATACAAAGTGAAACATGCAGATTATCGGAATTTGGTAAGATTAAAGATAAAAGTGCACACTTGTAAATGCCATGTGTTTTACAACTGGTAAAATTGGTGAAAAAGCAGCATTTTAGACCTAACCATAACTGAAGAGCAATCTTATTACTGGCTAGTTAAATAACTAAGCTCCATTTCATCTAATTTGAATTTGAGTAAAGTAAACCAAGACCATGACACTGCCTCGTTGAATACATAGATAGTAATTGCTAATGAGTAGTTTTTAGTAAAATCCAAACTCATAACGTAAGATGTGAGGAAGAATTACAATCACATTTCTATTTAAAGAGGCTCTATATTATTTCTCTCAGTATACGTACATGTATATAGGTTATACTTGGCTAACACCACATATAGCATGCAACATATCATACAGTTTGTCTCAATTTTGAATTGTGTCAATAGGGTAGTTTTTTATTTTAAAATATGGGTCCTCACATGCTTTATTGAGTTTAGTGAAAACTCAAATATTAATATTTTAAAATTTGTGATAGGGAAAGTAACATCAGTGACGTTAATCACTCATCTGTGGTCATCTAATATCCCTTGACTGTGTCTGTATCCAAACCAGCCAAAAATTTAATTGTTTACACTTAATTTTCTTTTATGACTAATATATCATGGTACCCATGTTATGTTATGTTACATTAATTATCTGACATGTGATGTTACAGTCACAAGCAATGAAGCATTAGTGTGTTTTTCAAACAAAATCTATGCGTGTATGCAATGAGATAATAATTCAATGATCATTATAGCTATATGAGTTATTGGCAAAATTAGTATGCGTTAGGGAACAATAGGTGCAAGCTTGCAACCTTTGTACAAGTACAGCTAACCTGAAAACCCACAGTTAAGTGGGTTTTGATCAATATTGTCACTGAATACCAGGCATGCATTTCATGTCTGACTGGTACACCTTAGCAACTGTCAATGGTATTCATTCAAGCAGGCGCAATCAATGGTTGCAACTAATCCTATACCTGCTATTTTTACTTTTAATTGCTCCAACTCTTACCAGATGTATTGATAGTTTTTATATTTGTGTAATAATTAAAAACTATGCCTCTTATTTTGAACTTTTGCCTAATTATTATACATGTAATATATACGTGGCACTAACAAAGTGTTTTCTTTTAATGTGCCTGTATACCTGTAACATTCTGATGTGAAACTTTCTTTTAATCTCCATCCACTTAACTTAAAACTAATGATAGTGCTTATAACTTACAATCATGGCATAACCAAGAATATAAATAAGTGTGGTAACTGCTGAATAATGCTTTATCTCCATGTTCCAATTTTGGAAAACCTTTTATGAATATAGTGTATTACAATTCGATTCTTGTAGCGAAGGTTCACCTGTTTTTTATTTTTTAGGTAGGTTTATTAATGAACAGTTACCTCGAGGACATGAACCTGAAACAAGAGGAGTTTATTAAAGCATGTGAGGATCAAACTTCTAAATCATCTGTACAATATCACCAGGTAGTTTTTCATGTCCTTTTCTTTCTGTTGAGAAAATCTTATACAGGTAAATAAGCTGAATCAAAGTTTTGAACTAGGTGTTTACTACTTCTGTGGACCATTCTATGGGTTTACCACTGTCCTGGTTACCAGGCATTCTGTGTTGTTCTTCTGGTCGCTAATACAATGTTGCAAAGATCCAAAATTATCAAATCTATTTTTTCAGGGTCTTTTTGAACAGATATGGGCTGCAGATGACTATGAAGTCTTCAAACGAATGATGACTCAGAAAAATGTAGAACTCGAGCTTCAGGTAATATTGCCAGTTTAGGTTTCAGTAGCGGAAAGATGCTGTTACGTATAATAGAAGTACTGTGAAATGAAAAGTTACTGCTGCTGCTGCATTGGCAGTTCTTTCTTTTACAGTTTCAGTCTTGCTTAGTGCTTAAGCTAAATGCAGCATAACAGGTTTTGTCTCTAATTTTTAATGTATTCATTGGCAACTGACTGCCTACTGTTGTAGTATATTTGGGTTCTGATTGGTCTCTATAATGGAAAAGCTCACTGACTACATATAGTTGCCCCAGTTCCCTTTTTGGCACATTTAAGCTTACATTTGTTTAGACACTGAACCTTTTGTTCTTTTGAATAATAGAGCAAAGCCACTATATTTGTTACATTCTGAAATATTTTTCTCGGTTTTGATTTTTAAAAACACAGTGAGTAGCACTTAAAATATTAAAGTCATACAAGAAAAGCTTTATAGGACTTTGAAATGTCAACCTTTTAAGTATTCTACTTCTTGGAGAACCTGTTTTGCACAAAATGTGATTAAGTTATCTAGCTGAACAAATTTCCATAGCACACCATTTAAGTTTGATATAAATAATATTGCCCATCTTGCTTTAAATATTCTTCACAGAAGCAACAATTCATGCTTCACTCTTACATAATTTTATATAACAGTGTGTATATTTAAAAATTTTCAAAAATTGTTGTGCAGTATTTGTTGCTGCCTTTGTATGTTCATAATAACGATTTTAATAATAATTTTTTGCAATTTTATTTGCATTTGTTTCGTCAAGGTGTTGCAGCAAATTCAAGAGAGAAATGGCGTTGTGCCAGAATCACTGAAGCCTGGTCCCGAGTCTTCTACCTTGTTTTCTCTGCCGTATGATAAAAATGAGGAAGAAATATTAAATGAAGTATTAAGGTAATCTTAAATCACAAATCTCTGTTGCTTTTTCTGACTTTTAGTGTATGCTTCTGGTATATTGATTGCTCATGAATTTATAGATTTCTCTTCCCCCTCTTCCCATTAAAGCAATATAGTGAATTTGCATATGTAAGCATAAGTATATTTATAAATAATTATATTATTAACAATAGGTGACTTACTTTGAGATTGAAGTGTTTTGACCCAATTAACCAACTGATTCAATTAGCCAACGGGTGTACCCTATTTCTACTATACAAGTATGAGTCATGACTCATCACCTTAGTATGTATTACAATGGCTTTAAGTGATTTTTAGAAAGGAATTAATGTCAAAATTCCTATGTGCAATGTTGTAAAAATACTAATTTATATAAGTGAATTAATAGAAAAAGAAAAGAAAAAATTACACAAATCTGATTGTTACCACTAAAAATTACAAAAATTCATGCCAGGTTGGTTGCTTCATTTCTTCACGAAGAAGTTGGTTTATTTTTCTAATGATAAAAACTTTGAAAATCTGTTTCTGTATACTGCACATATTGACACAAAACACCAAGTTCACTTTGAGCTGCAGCTGGTGACGACCTTCAAAAATAAATCACTGGGCAAGTGATTAACTGTTTAGCTTCCAGAAACAACGAGGTTAACTGCAGTGGACAAGCGGGTGACATATTCAAAGCAAAACCACTACGCTAAAATATTTGTGCCTGTGACAAATGTACTGTACCTGCTTACAAGCAAAGCTGTACCTAACGTGACTGTTTCTACCTATATTATAGTGCACAGATTCGAGGTAAAGATGACATAACGGTAATAAAAGTTCTTTGGGTCCACACAAGTGTCTTATTTTAAGTATGTGAAGGAAAAATATTGAGTCAATTGTGCAGAATAATTTAAATCAATTACAGACACTTGTTATTTACATTTGAATAGGAGCAGCCCCTACCACACGTTTTTGAGTCAATTAGGCGACTGATTATATTAACCGTGAGTCTAATAAACGGCACCTGCTGTGTATATACATATATGTCGTATATATATATATATATATATATATATACTTATAAATGAAGAATTCATTTGTGATGTTATTCTGAACTTGTTCCTTGTGTTTATGTAAAAATATGTAAAAAAATGTTTATGTAATTCTTCATTGATAATCTCTACTAGACTTTTCCGTTATTACCTTGAAAACCTGGTAATTAATAGTGTTTTATGTAGCTTTGCATATCAGGAATAATGTTTTCCTTTTTTATAGTTTTTATTAGTCCTAAACTAATAGTTTCAGTTTTTGTGTTACTAAATAAAGTATTTAGTTTAGTAAGTTGTAAGTTGTAGGTAGACTATAAACTAGCTTAATTAGGAATCTTTTGTTTTTTAAGTATTTTCCAAAGTAATAGTAGCTTTTTGTTTATCAAAATGATGTATATGTGTAACCAATAGCAATTTTGCTCTAGGTTGTCAAAAGAAGAATATGAGAGAGAAAAGGGTAAAAAACAAGGCAAGAAAATGGTCGAAGAGGAGGCATTGGAAAGAGCAATAGCTAATTCTAACGATGAAAAGCTCAAATTGGAAGAGAAGGCCCGTAATGAACAAGAATTGTTTGATAAGGCAAGTGGTACTGTTTTTGAAAAAATACACACGCTACATTTTCTAGTCAACATTAATTAGTTAATAGCAAAACAGTGATAAAAAATTTGTTGCTCATCAAAAGTTAACCTTGGGTTGTCATGCTTACAAGGCTGGTACACTGCCAACTAGACCACCAATTGTCAGTTGGAAAGCAATGTTATTCTAATCCCTTTATAATGACTGAGCCTTTTCACAACAGCATGCCATCTTGTGCAGGTGTGCTATCCTATGTGTGTACACGGATGAAGAAGCAACACAGCAAAACCACAAAATTTCTCCTACTTAGTACTCATTGGTGAAAAAAAGAAATACTCTTCATAATTATTCTTTTTTAATATTAGTCAAGATTTTGTTTTTTGTTTTTACAGTTCAGAATTAATGTTATGTACAACTCTTACTAAGGATAATTTTTATGGTATAACTGCAACCATAGATCACGGATACCTAATTACATATCTTTCAGTATTTTATGCATAATCTGGCCCTTCAGCAATAATGCTTTTGTATTATCTTACGGGCAAATGAAGTGTATAAGTGTAAAATACATTGGGCCTAACGAAGTAATCTTTTCAATAGTGGATTTGATTCATTAAACTCACTTGAATATCGTATATATTAATTTCGGTGGTATGGGCTTAAAGTATATAATATATACATGTATATATATGATATAATATATGTAATATATTACTAGCAAAGGCCCCGCAAAAAATTTTAAATACACTTATAATCAATATAATACGTGAACATCCTACATAGTCCTCATTTATAACACAAAACCAGTAGCAGCTTTTACTGAATTAAAGTTGTAAGGTTATAAGCAGAGTATGAGTATAATGAATGACGTCAGAACAATGGCTTTGCATCAGCAGTTTTCCAAGAGAAAATTGCCAAAAATGGAACATCTAGTTAACTCATTGTCATTCCTCTTGGTGGGCGTGTCCTAAAATATAGCCTACATCATCATGTAGCCCTGTTCTTCCTCTTTCTAAAGAGCCATATATCTCCTTCCAAGAGTCACACTAAGCACCGCTAGAACGTTTTTTCAACAGGCCGTTTGGCCAAAATTTCCGGGAAAACGCCCTTTGCCGGGATCTGTGTTCCCGTCGTGAATTCTAAATATGCCTACTACACCCACCGCTGAACGGGCTATCTATCCATGGCTGGCACCGCCGTCGGCCCATTCCCAATTCTCCAGAAATAAGAAACTCATTTTTTGGCCATTTTTTGCAAAACTTGTGCCTCTTATTTCTGGAGAACTGGAATGGGCTGGGGGCTGTGCTGGCAGTGGTTGAATAAACCGTACAATGGTGGGTGTAGTAGTCGTATTTAGAATTCGCCGGAGGGTCACTGTGCCCCACAACGGGTGTTTTCCCGGACCCAACTCCTGATTTTTTCAAAAGTTTTTATGAAGCAGCCTGTAGAAAAACATTCTAGCGGCGCCTAGAGAACAAAATAAACTTTAATGCTGATTGTAGTAAATATAATTCGTTTATAGAGTGATGTGGGTTTCTTATCAAAATGTTTCGTAAGCTCACTCACAAACTAATATATCATGAATTTCTGCAAAAGTCAATTATATATTCACCATAAAATATAGAAGATAATTGCTTTCTAGCTAAGCTGCAGTTCTCCTATGAAAACATAACTTTACATTGACAATTCTATGATAATTATATGGTAATAATGACTAACTTAATTATGGATACCTATATAACTGGGGCCATGGTAATAATATATTTTATAGGCTATGGAGTTGTCCATTACAGGGAAGATTTCAATTATAGTAGTACATTAAATATAAATTAATTATGACTACCTGTTACCATATAATAATCATAATTGCTTTCATAGGCTATAAAGTTATCCATAACAGAGAAGATTCCAGTTACTCTAGCACCAACCATCAGTACTTCTGTAATTGAAACAGGCTCATCCCATGGAAAAACTAAAAAGGCAGCAAAATCCACTGCAAATCAGCATTCTGCAAAAGATCTACCACCTATCTCAAAGTCGGTGAAATCTACTGCAGGTCATCCTGAGAAAGTAGCCGTAGAGCAAACATTTGTCTCAATGTCTTCGTAAGTTTAATTTCTTTGGCAGTTTGCCATTATTCTAGCAAATTATAAATTTTTGTAGTAACTCCCTGAATTATAGCTCAGAGCTGTATAGCGTTTTACAACTGCAGTTTATTTTATATAAAAAATGGCTGTTTACATTAAAATATACATAAGGCTAGACTCTTAGGTATTACATGATCTTATACCATATCACTCGGTGTCTATGTTTAGCATTGAAGAAAAGAATTTGCAGCAATAAAATCCAAGTTCTAAACTATGTGTATTCACTTAATTATAATAGACCATGAATTTTTAAAACAGGCTCTGGATGCTAGAAAAACTGGGGTATTTGTCAAGCATCTGTGGTGCACTATTCTTGGCTTAACAAGACATGATCTGTACTCAAAATCAATGGTGGTTTCATGTTTCAAGAAATGATTCTGTCTAGCTGTGCTTTGTATTTCACTATATAACAGTTTTTCTGATGTATATTGATTTGAACTGATAAAAAAATTATTGCTAATGTTGATTTTTTGGCAGGGAAGCAAATAAGTCATCTATTTTTTCAAAGAAATCTGGGCAGAAAAAGAAAGATCAAGATACTCAGCAAAATGATACATCAAAGCAAAAGAAGCAGCTTGTGAACTTACCAAAAGAAGAAGCAGTAACAGTAAAAACACCAAAGGTTTGTGCTGAGTATTATTTTTTATTTCCAGATGTACATAATACATAATACCTAAACATTTTTCCTCTATAGACATGGCATGTCATGGCAGTATCATCTTGCAAAATTTAAGGACTATTTTCTTTTCCTTTTTATAGATTATATTTTAATTTCACTAAATTTTATATTGTTTTTTATAATAATATACCATTTTAAGTGTTAACGTAATTTGTTTGCCTGCAGATTTGAATTTTTAATAATGTAATGATTATACTTGTCATAGTATTTTCATGAAACCTAAGCCTTGTACTATAGGCAATACTTTCACTTTCAATGTGGTGTTTAATGATCAATTTCTTCTCTGCCGTTGAAGCTATTTTTAACTGTGGAAGTCAGTTCATTACTGTGGACTTTTTGATATGAAGATTTTAAATACTTATAAATAAAAAAATACTACCCACAATTAATGATCAATTTCTTCCCTGTTGTTGAAGCTATTTTTAACTGTGGAAGTCAGTTCATTACTGCAGACTTTGTAATATGCAGATTTTCTATTGTTCCTTGACTGTATAAGGTGTGTAAGTGATTGATCCAGGTAACTTGATTTGATGTTTTCTCTTTCAAAATGCACTGCACACTTGGTGACTATTCAAAGTTTTATGAGTTAAAGATGAATAGTGTGTGCAATCACAGTGAACAGTTCAAGCTCTTAATTATTTATGATTTCTGTATGATTTCTGTAATTAACTACATCGAGTTATATTTGTACGGTATTAGTATATGTAGTTCTAACTGAAATGTCAGCAATATGGAAGATGTGTGATACAATTAGTAACATTATGCCAGTCAATAACTGTGTGTAGGTTCTACTGCTTCTTATAGCTCAAGATTATATATAATACATGTATGAACTGCAGATTGTCACAATATTATAAAACGTGCATTTTACTTGTTTTAATGTGACATCAGTATGTCACTTCATAGTTTTTGTTAGTTTTAGGAGTTTTTTAAGGATGTCGTAATAGCAAGAGGAAGAGACTAGCTATAATCCAGCTGTAGGTTAAATTGTCTGTGATTAAATCTGTTATTCAAAATCTTTTGACTTTTTAGGAAAAACAAACAAGCTTAAATTCAGCAAGTGGCTCAGCTAGCTTGGGAAAATCTTCACATTCACAACAACTAGAGAGAGTAAGCAAACCGAATACTAAAGTTTACAATTAATGTTCCTGTTTCCTGTCAAATATGCTATGGAAAAATGCTCATTGTCCAATAGTACAGTCAAACTTCGTTATACAGCTTCTCGCTATAACGCCAACTTTTGGCATGTCGAGATTTCCACAATATATTAATTATAGGGCATCACCAATCTCGCCTGCCGCCATCTGTCAACGTATCCGCTATGCCAGAGGTATTTTACATGATAAATCTACCATATTATAATGCCCACTCATTCATCGAAACAGCCCTCAGTCCACTCTGCCATACAGATGTAACTATATTGCCTTTTATGCTGCTGTTAGAAACTTTATCACTCATTAATATTGCAGACATCAGCAGCATCCATGCTGAATCAAGACGAGATCAAGCGTCGGGCAGAGTATCTTCGACAACAGCGAGATAAACTTGTCGCCATGAAGAAAGAGGAGAGAGCAAAACGTCTTATTAACTTTGAAGGCTCACAGTCTAAAGAGCGTCCAAAGTCATCGAAAGCCGCTCAGTCTGTGATAGCGAATAAAGGCAGCCAGCCAGCAGTTGATGAAAAGACGTTAGCAATGCGTGTTGCATTGGCTCAAAAACTCAAACAGGAAGTTGTTGGTAAAGGTGGCGAAACCTAAGTTGTGTTTATGAACCATATACTATATTTTGAATTTTATGTTGAGGCAGATTCCTGCTGACTCAAAAAGCTAACACCTACAGGGTTAAGGATATTTAGCAGCACTGCCTTAGTTAAGTAATCATGAAGTTAGCGGTTGTTTCACATCTTTCTGATCAACTGTCCATTTGAATCTGATAATTTAGGATCCGATTTGTTGGACTTGACTGAAATGTGTCATATGCACACTTCGCTTTCATACAAGACACATTTTTCTGGGTTATCCTTAAGTCATTTAGCCTGGTTCAGTATTATTATACTGTGGTACCGTTTTCTTTTTATGTATATAAATATATATGTATGTATATGCTTCCTCAAGAAATCTCTTTTTCTGTCTTTCTACATATACTAATGAAGTCAGATAGTTATCCAGTTTTTTACTAAGATATTCATTGTTTTCAGCTTAACTGTGCGGAATTGTCTCTCTAATGTATGTTATCATAGGCTGCAGCTCGAGTAGTAATTATTGATGGAAAGCCAGCCGCAATGAGTCAAATGTGTTTGCTAAAATTATATTATATTAGCTTTTTGTGGTAAGACCCATTGGTTTATTCACATATACTGACAAATATCTAGCTAATGAGAACCAAACAATGAGGCAAATAAATATTTCAATGTAATTATTTTACCCCCCCCCCCTGCACAACAAGTCCTAAAGCAGTTCTTGGCTTGCAGGACTAAAGCAGATTAGATGTAGTAGATTAATGTACCAATTCTTTTTCCGATCGCAATACTAGAGTTGGCAGCAAAACGCCTGTGTTGCAAAGGACCCATTTTGTTAGGTATTCTTTGCGTGTCTTGTTACTTCTAGGCAATGCAAGTTACATAACACCTTATTGCCAGCCTGATACTTCTCATAGTTTCCTGCAGTGGCGACTCATAGATAAGATTAGTGGGGGGTGCTCAGAAAACTTTTACTATTGTTTTAATATTGTTTAAAACGAAAGAAACAGTCACAGAACTTATTTCTTGGGAATGACTAAATTAGTTAAATTTTCTGTAAAACAAAGTAACCGAAAAAATTATGAATTAAATAGAATGGCTGGAAGCATGATAATCATCTATTAAGTGTAGAATAGATGATTATCATGCTTCCAGCCATTCTATTTAATTCATAATTTTTTCGGTTACTTTATTTTACAGAAAATTAGATTTATTTACTCATGGCCTCTGCATTTCCAAGAAATAAGCTCTGTGGCTGTTTCTTTTGTTTTAAACAATATTAAAACAATGGTAAAAGTTTTCTGAGTACCCCCACTACTTACACAACAGGGCTGGCACTGCGTGAGCGACACTCTACCTAGCATGCAGCTTCTTATCTGCATATGTGGGCATGGTCGCACGCGCACAAAAGCCAACTGTGACGCTCACAGTGCTCTAGTTCCATACAAGGATTTACAAGTACATGCAAGTATAACGAAAGAATTAAAGAAGAGTCATTATATTGAATCTCTGTTTCTGTTTCCTGTTCTCCTGATCTGCCACTGGTCTCCTGTTTTACTAAGAAAAGTTATTTTCGATACGAACTGATTTTATACAACTGTTGAGTTTTTGTCGTAGAAGCTAGAATACTCAAAATACTTTTTTGCATAATCCAAATATTTAAAAGCAAAGCAAAGCTGGGTGAAACCATAGTATGCAGTGGTCACTAAAAAATTTAAAGATCCTAGACGTGACGTGATGTTAAACTAAAAATTGTCAAAACACAAGATTGCCAGACTCACTTTTTGCAGACATTTTGTACTCTTTGTTCTGCTGACAAGCTACTAGTGGTTTGTGTTTAAATTCTTTGTCTATAATAGACACAGGAGCATTTGATTATAAACAGATGCTGTTACATAACTTTCCAGATTTTGTTGTATTCAAGTCAGCATGATGTACGAAAATTATAGGTAAACCGTGTTACCAGGATGCAATTGTTTAAGTTAGTGAAATTTGTGTATTAATTTGTATTTTTTAGACGTTTTAAACCAGAACATATCTAACTTCATGAATACATACGAAAACGTTAGATAAACTATGTTACCAGGCTGCAATTATTTAAGTTAGCAAAATTTGTGTATTAATTTGTATTTTTAGACATTTTAAATGAGAACATATCTAACTTCAGGAACATGCTCTTAATACCTGATTATTATGTTCCTGTAAAATGTGAACAATGCACCCGACTGCAAATGTATACGAAAAAATGCAATTATTTCATTTCCTGAAATAAGCAAGTATTATTTCCTGCATCATGCTTATGATGCCAGATGAACTATCATTGCCTATCTGTTTTTTTTTTCTGTTCAACCTTAATAAGTAAATGCATGTTTAACAATATACCTTACGTTTTCGTACATTTACTTCATAAACAATGCAGTATGACATCTTATGGCACTAAGTTTTATAGAAATGCGACGATGGTTCAAGGCGCGCACACAGGCAATCGTAAGGAAGCAACACCACATAACAAAACTGATTTTTTTCTGTTGCTCAACCACTTATTTATTGGTAAGATTTTTTCAAATTTTTCAATTTTCTTACACTTATTTAAAAATATTACTTTCAGATAACTGATAACTACAAGCAACGCCCAGCAGAACTTGTGCTACGATCTGAACACTTTATATAAAAATGCTTCTGCTATGTAATCAAAGCTTACAGTCATCACAAGGTGAAACAAGAGTTCAGTTATTCGTATGAAAATGTAACTACAAAAACTAGAGGATACAAGAAAATAAGATTTATGCATAAAGTGCACATAATAGGTGAAACAATTAAGCCAACTGCTTAGGTAGATTAACAAATGGCCATTACTTTGATGTTTTTGTGGAATTTCTGTGTGATTACAGAAATTGTAATAAAATGTGTAAAATTCACTTTATCTAGCTACAACAAGGAATGAATTATTTCTATAGATCTGGGATCCATATTACTGACTAACCATTCTCCTACATACAAAATTTATTAGTAATAAGTTCAAATTATTTTACACACCAAAAAGGTAATGCATCTTAAATAAATTTTTCTCATCGTTTTCCCAAAATGCCCATTAAACCAAAACTTGTTTTCTGTTTACCTTTGCTTGTTTGAATACAGAAAATCAGTAACTGCAAAAATGGATAAACTAACAAAGATCTCAATCAGAAACTACGTACTGCTGAAAATATGATTACACTGTCCAGGAGACACCATAAAATATTAGTGTGACCATCAAATGAATCGCATAAAACTGCAGAAGAAATAAACACTATTGCATCAGGATTTCAGTAGTTATTATATTTTGTCTATACATTGTAGGAGCCATTATAAAATCATCAAATACAGCATAAAAAGAAACCAGCTTGCAGCGTAATAATATGCTGAATGCTGAACTGCAGTTCTCTTAAATCATAGTTCAATGTAAATTACATTTTGTAGTAAAAACTACAATATAAATGCAGTTATTTTAAAATTGGCCACCTGGACATTACACAGACAGAAATATATATATATATAAAATCTATGGCTGCAACACATGCTAAATGACTACGTAAGCACAATCTATACAGGTGGTATTTAGTGTTCTAAGAAAAATCATGAAGTAATCAATATATACAACTGACAATATTACTACATGGTACTGTACAACATAGTTTGATCATGATGAACTGTACAAAAAATAACTTTGCACATAATGATGTGATTCACTTCTACATGAATTATCACTAACAATACATAATAAGAAATGCCCCTGACGTAATCTACTTCATGCATGACTTGTTCCCACTTTTGAGATAAGAATCAGCTAAAACTGAAGTTTTTACAACTGTAAAGCTACGTGTCATCTGTAAAGGAACTCATCTAACTGGACCAGCAGATTTTACCAAGTCTTAAAATCACATGGCATGGCAGTAAACTGAGATTTAATAAATAAACTTCAGGAAGTCAGACACCAGGGGTTTCTAAAAATTAACCAAAAAATGTATAGTATACACAGCGGTGATCATTGTTGCTACGTCGACAATCGTTGTCGCTTAGATGCTGGAGAGTCTGGATCATCCTCTTCCTCCTCGGAATCATCATCATCAGGATAATCAACTAGACCTATTAAGCCAGTCTAGAACAAACCAAACATCAATTACAAAAAAACAAATGAATATCACTTCTGTACTCTTCGTTCCAGATAACAGAAGTGATTTATTAACACAAACCTGCCATAAAAACCCGAAAAGATGTTTCAATATCCCACCGTGTATTTTATTTTTAGGCAGAAGGTAAAAAAGAAAATTGTTTAAGTGACAATAATTTCAAAAAGATCTGCTAATTAAACAAAATAAGCATAATTACACAAAATGTGTTTTTAATGTTGAGTATGTATAACATTTTGTCATACATTATAATGATTACATATTGAATTCCCCAAGAAACTTGACTTTTGCATTAAATCACAAGAAAACCAAGTTTTTAATAAGCAAATTATACTCACTTTTTTTACTTCACTTGTTTCTACTGAATTAGGAGACAAAGGGTTAGCATTTAAATTCAAATTTGGTGGTGGTGGGGAGCCGTTTTGTGTGTAGCTATTTAGAATTGCTGGTGGTGATTTCGTCACAACTAGGGGTTTGCTGGACTGCAACACATCCTGAGTCTCATTCTCTTTTCCTGCATGATAATTAGCGAAATAATTAATGCAGTTACATACATGCTAGCTATTTACTGGTCAAAAAGTGGAAAAATTACTGGATTTCGCCCGAGTACTTCTATAATTAGTTGTGATGGTGAACTGCAAAGTGTAATTCTAAATTTAAAGCTAATTCTATTTTAAGTTTATGGCATCAACAAACCTGAATACCGTGTTAGATAAGACATCTGTTACGTTTTGTATAAAGATACAAATATTATATTAGTATATATTTATACTAATATACATTACAGAACAGTATACATTTCCACATTCCAGGTAGAGTGCATTGAACTCTTAAAACATGCAATTTTACAAATATGTAATCATAGAAATTTATATCGAAAGTTTCACATTGAAGAGATAGAAAAATGGATTAAATTGATGTTTTCCCTACCTTCATCTTCATCCTCTTCATTGAACCACATCTCTTCTTCTTCGTCTAAAGATCTTGCATCCCGACGGAATCGAGGACTGCGAAATAACGACGGAACACTGTAATGTTCAAATACATGAAATAAGAACTTGGAAAAACACACGTTGAAAAAGTAAAGTGTGTTCAGGTTATGCGTGTGTCACAAACAATTTTATTAGTAATAAATGGTATCACACAATATGATTGAGTCTTCTCTAAACAAGATCACGTGCAAGTGCAGAATAAACTGGCAACTTTGTTTGACCCAGGAGTCATGGGCACCGGCAGGTGGACGCACCGATACAAGTGCCCACAGAATTCTCAAGAAAAAAATTTTTGGTGGCTAAATAATGTTTTTTAACAGTAAACCAAGAAACACATCAACACATTGTTTGTCTGCACAATCCCTGAGTAGTAAGCTGATTTGCATAGTGAAGTTATGTTTATGTATGTCACTTACACAGTGTCAATTCTCTTATCGACTTCCGTTGTCTAGACACTGTCCAGTATTGTCTCAATTGTCTAGTAGACAGTTTTTAGCTAACTGTAACTGCACTTGTGCATTGGGGGGGGGGGGGGGGCAAGGGCCTCCCCCTTTCACGGTAGTAGTGAAATTATGAGTCACGAGTTTGAGGTGACATAATGAATTTTAAACTAGTGAACTTTCTTGAGAAAATAGCTTCTAGCAACTGCAAGGTTGTTTAAAATGCAGTAAAATGCAAATGTGCTGAGACGTCTGCCGTTTAGTTGTGACCGGTGGGAAAAATGAGCAAACTTATTAAGTTTTGTAAGAACAGTGGGTGGGCTGTAAACTTAACAGTCTCAAATCAGTTTTATGTTTGACTACCTACTTTTTGCTGGGTAGATAATCTTGACAGTAAACAGTTTAAGTAATGTGTCATCAGCAATGCAGTGCATTACAAATTTGCTTTTAAGATATATAACTACTACAATAGAATACCAAAGAATATTTCTTAGGTAAACGTAGGCAAAATATATTTATTAAAGCAGAATTTTTTACATTTGAAAGTTATGTACCAGAATTTAGATCTCATTTGAGGCCTCCAAAATGTGCTTAAATACTAATGCATCATTTGTCATTTGTGAAAAAGTTGTAAACCCTGGCCCCAGTTGGGACACTGCTATTTTTGTAGCAAACTCTAGTAACAAAAAATTAATAAACTGTAATGGTACAAAAACAAGTAGAAAACTAAATCTTTTCAGAAAATACTGCAGTAAAACAAAGACTTACTTGTCAAGAGAACCACGGTCTTTCACTCGATCTTGCTGCTGTTCGTATCGCAGTTTCAAAGCTTTAAATGTCTGCACGTAATCTACAGTCTCGAAAAATTTGCCGTAGTTCTCAACGACATGTTTAATTAGTTCTTTCATATCCTCCTGCAGTAAGTTAAAATTAACATTTTGAAAATAAATTAAGCACTAGTCTGAATTTATTATTCTATTTTTTAAAAGTGATGAAAAAGAATATCCCTCTTGCTCTGCTAATGTTTTTGACAATATGAGCTTTACTATACATTGCAGAGAAAACGAAACTTCCTAAGCTTTGATTTACTTTTGCAGTAAAATAAGTCAACGAAAAGCAACTACAGTTGATATAGCATAATGACAAAGCAAAACTGCACGCAAGCTTTACAATCAGGTCTACACTCATTTACTGTCTAATCTGGCAAAATGCACCTAATGCTCTTTGGTGTAAAGAAAAAATTTATAAGGTTTTCAGTTAATTATTCATTCAAGGAAAATAATGCAAGATAGCAAATTATCGTCCTTAAACAAAATGTTTATCCCAAAATATAATATCATATTTAGCCTCCGTAAAAAATAAAGTTGAATGTTCAAGATTGCAAAAATGCTGTTGATACTTACTGCTTTAATAAATTCAAACAGTTCAAGTAGTGCAGAATTCAGAAGATTATATCGCTTTCCATTTTGCTTGAAAGCGTCAAATATGGGCTGGAAAAGGTTGCCACGTATGATGTATCTAATATAAAAATCTTCTTTCAAGCCAATGATCCGTCGCATAAATCTTAACGCACCTAGATCAATGCAATATTTTCTTTAGAGTCTAACCAAAAATTTTAATTATAACAACAGTATATAAGTACAGTTCTAGGTGCTAATAATATTAGACTGTAAGAATAAGGAAGGTAAAATTTCTAGTAATCTACTTACACAGCACTAAGAAAGTATGCCGAGACTTGAGAAGCACTAGCACACGACGAAGAAGATCTTTACTAAGTATGTAATTCTTCATGTGGTATGTATGATGCTCGACACAAAACGACAACAATTCCAAAATAAGACTCAATAGCTGAGCAGTTTGGTAGTCATCTGAATGCAAAATAGAAATTTTTTAATCAGGTTTCTAAGTAAAAAGTTGGCCAGTCACAAGCCAGCTACTATTAATTATGCTAATTGGTCCTTTCAACATAGGTAAACAAGTAGTGGAAAACAATGCTTATTTAGTTTATTTAAATTAACCAAACTACATTCACTGATCAGTCATTGGATCAGCCCATCAATGTTTATTACTGCTTTCATATCAAACCTGATGCAGGCAACTGCTTGATTAAAAAAGTATGATCCGCGACTTAAAAATTGTACCAAGACAGTAAAAAGTCATATTTTAATTTTTGGATAAGAATGCAATGAAATTCGACGACAGCTTTGAAGCACAAACCAGTAACAATAATTTAGTAAATATGTATATACCTTTATTTGGCTTGTCATCAGTAGTATTAGCTAATAAAGGAGCTGTTAAGACGTGCATACTGTGCTTATAAAAGAAACTAAGAAATTCAGTTTTCTCTGTCTTCTGCTAATAAAATAATAAAATAAAAAAAATTTATCATCATTATCATTATTATAAACAGGCAAACATATAACGTACAACACCATACTATATTAAAAGTGACAGCACTATAAATCTTTTCCATGCCAATTTCAGATCCAACAATAGAAATTCAGCCAGCTTAAGTTTTACAATTTTAGCATTTACCAAAGATAACGTTAAGTAATAAATAAGCGGCAATAACTGAAATTAATGTCGTGGTTTTGCACATAAAGGACTTTGTGACAAGATGTTTGAAACAGTAACGAAGTTAACGCTTAACACGATACACATGTACTGGCAAAATGTTTGTCTGCTCAAGGGAAGTGGAACTCCGAAATAACTGAATAGTGTCAATAGTTTTGAATATTTTAATTGTGTAGAACTACTGCTACAAGCTAGGGCATAACTCATACATTGATACTGAGACAACTGAGCACAGCACAGATTATGGAAACTTGCAACAAGCTATTAAATTAGAAAACCAGATGATACCAAGACAAAAAATTATTCATTTCTACTTATAAACTTACGTTTGCTGTGGCAAGCATATTTTCTGGATCAATAAGAAGTTTGATGATCACCATTAGATGCACAGCACCACCAAGCTCTGAAATGCAAAGCAGAAGTCACATGTACAATGCAAAAGAATTGTATGCTAGTGACAATTAATAATACACAAGTCAAATCTATATAGGTGATAGACTATAAAATTATACTTAGTTTACACAGTAAAACAATTGAAACTTGTGCTATATTACAGTATATTACAATAAAGTAACTACACACTCATGCAAAACAGTTGTACAAGTTTATGAGGCGATTCTACTTACCAGGATCACTGTCATAAATCATCTGCTCAATAACGAGATTGACAAATAACTGGTCCTACAGAAAAGTAAAAATCTGTTAATAATTGCTACATTACAATAAACATCAACTATGTAGAATACTACACATTGCAATTTGAACTTCTCGCAAGTTATACAAACACAACATACATCATCTTGGGTGTTTGATTGTTGCAAGATAAACTCCCGGACCATGGACGGATTAAATTCCACAACATGTGATAAAATATCTATGGATGCAGACCGAACAATGTCATCATCCACAGCCTAAACAGAATAAAAATAAGTGAATTAGAGATAGAATAGCTGTACGCTCAAACTTTTACTGATTTGAAAGGAAAGGAATTTATGCAAAATAAATATTACATTACATTACATTATATTATATTATATCACTTAAAAGTATGCCAAGTGAATTTAAAGGTAAGAATAAACAAAAAGAAATTATGAAAAAAAGTAACATTTTAATAGAAACCTATGTAATGAACATAACGAATAAAATTAACCGTGTCTTCACAGCCAAAAAGGTGGCACTGGCAGCATGATGAATTAGAAATCTTTGTCATTCTAACAGAAAACGAGAGTTAAAACTAGCTGGAAATAAATTATATAAATTTCGTAACTTGATCACGATTTCCCTTATTTTCACCTAATATTTTTCATTTGTTTCGTGACACTTAAACAAGGAAGACATTGAGAGTTACAAAATGAAACTGGGCTCTTACTGTTAACCAGTAAGATGTAAATGCTAATACTGTTAACCAGTAAGATGTAAAAACTGTTTCTACTATAAATTTCCCCTACAGTTAATGATCATTTCAAGAACAAAATGTAGAACAAATACAAGTTTGATTCATCTAATCTAATCACAGAAATTTAAAACACAAATTGAAATAGTAGGTCTACTTAACATACAACTATTAAGTTCACTGTCAAAAATATGCATAATTGTGCAAATGCTAAGAACAATTTTGAAATTATTAATGTAGAAAAGATAAACAGTTAAGCTTTAGAGTAATTTACAGGGAAATCAAAATGGCACTAAGAGTCAAAAAATCTTGTAAATGTAGATAGAATAACTGAAATAGTTTGAAAATCATTCGAAAAATCTCATCACATTTATTTATTAAATTGTTATTTAGTTGAGATGGTTTATTTACTGCAAATATCGTATCACTGGTTTATTTTCAAACATTTACAAAAATTCAACATTCCACATTTTAATAAATGGTCCCTTGAAATTTGTGAGGAAGCAGCAAATGCTCCACTGGAAGACATGGAAATGTGAGTCATTTGTGCAGTTTGGTACACAGAAGTGCACCTTTTTGGTACTTTTCTTACAATTACCACTACTTTCGGTAAAGCTTGCAAGTAAAACTTCTTTTCAATCGCGAAGAGCGACTCCGTGCGATGAGCGAATGGGAGGAAGAACTAAAGCAAGTCGTCTACACTGGTACAGTTCATTCCACAATGTTAACTAATACAAAATATCTAATACAGTAAGTCCTTGCTTAACAATGGTAATGTGTTCCAATAAAAACGTGATGTTACGCGAAACGTCGTTAAACGAAACCAAGACTTCCTTAGAGAGTAATGTAAAAGAATTGAGATACGTTCCAGAAGTAAAATTTAATACTGCTTAAATCACACAAGTTAAATGTTTTATGGGTTTTATTCATATCTCTACTGATTAATTTCTTTCTGGTTGTTTGAAACCACCAATTTTTCTTTAACATCTAGCTAGACTTGCTAGTGGTTCTCTTTCCTTAACGTTGAAGCATATATATATAGACAGCAGTTAAACACTGCCTAGTGAAAGCCAAGCCTGCATGAAGCGACCTTGAAACAATTTCATGTAGGTACTAACGTGGTTGTTATAGCAACATCTAGGTTGCAAACAAAATTCCTTACTATAAAGTTTAAACTCGCTTGATATAAAATCGCTAGAATTTAGTACATAGTCAGGCGGGAAGCAAAAGCATCATAATAATTGCTCAGTTTATGTTACTGATGCGTTTTTAGAACAGAATAGTGCAATATGAACCGTTTTCATGCTTCCAATTAGGTGAAAAACGTTGTTGATAAAATAAAAATGCCTGTGAGCAAAGTAAAAAACAAAAATGTCGTTAAAATTAAGCATGTGTTGTTAAGTGAGAAAAGGTGTCAAATGTTCAGCATCGTTAAAATGAAACATCGCTAACGAGTCATTAAGTGAGGACTTACTGTACTCCAACAAACAACGTAACGACACAAGCATTAATAAATACTACTTACTAATGTTATTTCCAATGCTTGTAATACCCCCATTGAAGCTAAAGTCTGAAAAATTGTAATAGTATCAATATCAATGAGTGAAAGTTCAGCATTAAAATAAATTCACAAAGCACATAGGTTACAATTCTAATGGCTTCCTAAGCTCAACTTAAACAGTTTGTGTATAATTTAATGCAACATGTATAATTTTTCGATTGTCATTTCAAATTTAAAATATCTGCAGCCAGCCAGTGTTGAAAAATTAAATATTTGCAGCATACCTTAAAAAATGAATCACGACTTTGTGGTTGTAACGTCTGTGAGAAAGCACAGAATTCTTTCAGAAACATTACAAGATCATGTCGCACCGAGTCTTCTGTATTATCATCTTTCAATTTGCTAAACAGCTCTACTAAAAATGCTTCATTGTCCTACAGGTGTCAAGAAAAATGAAACAAATATACCACTTCGAAAATCAACAAGTATCATTTAAACTACCTACTGCTGGAACATATCACAGTGCCATTTTTAGTAAGCACATACATCCTATAATCATTATACAATATCATTGCCATGATTATAGTTCTACAAAGTTAAAAACTACTTTGCAGCTTGCATTTAGTATAGCTCAATAACTCTTGAGAAATTAAGTGCTGATCAGTAACCAAGCAATATGAGCTCCATCTACCTCTACAGAGCAAAAGGAAGGAAAAAATCAAACATCACATGTGAAATGTGACAGAAGTTAAATAAAAATTTACTTTTTGCAAAACTATAAGCCAGCTATCTCACAGCACAGCAGTGTTCCTTGTGGAATAGTATGGGCTGTGTGGACTATTTCCCCCTTTGATAAACCTCTGACAATTTTTTTCTCACTGTAACTTCTCCTACAGTAAACAGATTGTTTGGGCCTACTTAAAGGCTACACAGGTTACTTTGAAACTAAAAAACACATGGAGTGGTAGAAACATCATCTTTTCTTTAAAATTCTTATACAGAACATATTTGCATGTCATTTATTTGATTGCCTGTGGACCATTCCAAGAATGGGGCCTAGTCCTGTCAGTGTGTCATGAATGTGCCAAGTCCTGTCATTATTGTTGTTGTTGTTGAGGACACAACTGCTGGATGTGTCATCTACCTTGTTGAACTTTCTACAGGAACGAGCCCAATCTACCTATGTACCTATCCAGGATACATTCTTGTTACATACATGTAATTTTCATCACGCCAAATGAAAATATTACAGTCACTCTTAACTAGTCTTATGAAGGCTTGGAAATAAAAGAGAAAGACCCCACATTTTTCGCTATAATTAAGTTACTCAGAAGCTTAAAATCTTTATTTAATCCTGGCAGTCTCTTTCCATAGATATGTTAAAAGATTTTTGCCTTTGAGAGCTAACACTTCTATTAAGAGCTAACACTTCTCATGTAATTGCCGTTTATATTGGGAAGTTGTTGACTGATAAGCCTATACATTGGAGCAGTGAAACTAATTTTCCATGCATTGTTTTCATTTTTGTATATAAATTGGTGGAATATCTTAAATTATCTGACATCTTTGAGGTCATTATAATATAATGTCGCTGAAATGTTGTGCAGCTCTTAAAGTGAGGCAGCCTCCTGTTAAGTTTGCTTCCCTGCATGCGTGCATGCATATTATATAGGCTGATCAATCGTTTTTTGTTTTTTTGCTTTATTTTCAGATTTTCCGTAAACAAAGGAAATGGCATTTTTGACGTTTTTGTAAATTAATAAACTAGAATAATGTATGCAATGCAATGCAATGCAAAAAGATATTACAGCTAAATGCAAGACAAACCTACCTGTAACATGCTGACTATCTCTACTTTACTGAAGAAAATAAATGAACTAAGAGTCGACAACATGTTTTCCTCAAACACAGATGGCGTTGGCAGTACCACGTCCTGTATATACTGCACGCGATATGTCTGATGAATTTTTTGCAACAAGTCACTATTAATAATTGGTATCACTTCTTTGAACTTTGCTTGATTCAGAAGAAAATCCCGATGACGTGACGGGTGCGGCAACGATGGATCGTACTCCAAACAACCGACCACATCAAATATCATGTCTTCTGAAAACATTATCTCAAATAGTGAGTTCTTGTTCAATAAGAAGATGTTCTTAAATATTTCATATATATGGTGCAGACCTTCAGTGTTTTCCAAGTCTTCACACATGTGAAACAGGTCTATCAATTTTTTAATGTAACCCTCACTTTCTAATGCCATTGCTAGTTTCTCTCGCCGAATCGGTGACGGGAGAACTGATTGTACAAGTTCATTAATGTCTTCTAATTTGCTAAGTTCACAAGGTGGTAGTTCTATACTTGATATAGTATCCGGCATAGGATCAAAGTGTTCATCTTCACTTTCTTCTACTATGTCCTGAGTGATATCTCTATTAGGGTCTTTACCTTGCACCTGAAATAAAAAAAATGTATCGTTCTATAAGGATGTACACATATAACAGGTTTCACATAATAGATCATGTTGGGGAGGTTTCTACAAACACTGGCGCAACCACCTGTCAAAAACATTAAACAATGAAACCATAGATGCTAGTGTAACTTTTGTATAACTTTTAGAAAGATTTCATATCACAAGAATGCCACCACAAAGCAACAGTTTCGCGAATTCTTTCACTTCCAACGTAATTCAACTTTTTAAACACTTCAGTATGAAACTCAAGCAACAAGGCTTTTGAAGATTAGTCAAAAATTAGCTCACAATTATTTAATTACCATTTTGCTAAATAATACTAAGTTTTAACTTAGCATCTCAAAAACACGCAATTAGGTCACTGAATAATCAAACGAAGACACAATTGAGTCAGCTTAATAACGATAGAAATGCTGTGGCTCTATGATGCATATATTACAAACTCGGATTTTCTGCTCTACTAGTGCAATGAGACCTAAAAATCAGCTTCATAGTTAACCAACTAAAACATGATTTTATTTTCAAAAAATGTTAAGAAAACGAAAAAAGTGTCAAAACAGGAAGTCTTCAAAAGTACACCCAAAATTGTAATTAAGAAGTAAGATTGCAAAAACTCGCTCGGCAATATGCCCTAAATTTATTCATTATTCTAAATATCCCAAATCCCACCTACCCAGATTTGGTGCTTTTTCAGCCGCAGTTTCGAATTCGATCTGCAGTAGAAAGAGGAACAACTCTCAATTTATTTAACTGATATCTGTTCACAAAAACCTTGAAAACACTGGATAAAAATAATGTGCAACAAAGAGGATGGGCAAAAAACAGACACAGTATTGAACCCTCCTTAACTTCATTAATCGCCAAATGAGATGCTCAGCATGCTCAGTTACTGTAACAGTAAAAACGCCCCCAGCGTCCTTACCTTCCATATTTCCAGGAGAAATTCCCCCACATTTCCCATACTATCCAGCATTGTGCAAGGAGCTTCTGCGATTAGTCACTTCATCATTATTGATTTATGCGAAAGCTATAATCTCCTCTAGTAGGACAAAACAAGCTAATAGACTTTGCACTCGTTAATAACAGTTTTGACAAACATACAGAATCCACTCGGCAACGACCCAAGTTCTGTTTCTTAACAGACGAAGCACGCCTGAAATCCACGCACGCTAATCAGTATCACTGAACTTTAGAAGGGTTTCTAAAACGACAAGACTTCATATGCACTATGGAAAACATCGGTTTTGCAATAATCCATAATTAAACAGAAGGCCACGTCTACAAAGCAAATATCACATCATGCTCAGCAAGACAGAATGTATTTATAAATGTCCTACACACTCGCCAAAGAATCAATAAGTTTCCAGCTACCAGAAAAAGGACACATTTTTGTACACAGATGACAGATCACTGAGAGAGTGAATCACATTATCAGATTTCCATTGAGTTTAAATTAAATGCACATCAAACACATTGACGAAATGTACCCGCCGTGTTTCGCTCATCAGAGTACTACAGTAGGCAAGTAGAAATGTAGTATGTAAGAAATCCGACATGTTCACACAACAGCTTAAAAGCTAATCCGACAAAGACTTTTTCTCGGATGAAGACTGTCTGACCGGCGCAGGAAACCAACTCAGCACAAGCACATAGCCACGAATTTACGAGTTGTCAAGACAAATTCCTTGCATTTGAAAAGACGCTGACATTTACAAGAATGAATCATCATGCGACGCGCGAACCCTGGTCGGTAAAGTTTAAGACATAAATACCAAGTCAATTATATTGTTCGGCTATTTGCTCTAGCGCTGATGACGGAGTGACCTTTCTGTGCACGCGGTTGAAGAGGAAGCCCAGCACAGTAATCATTAATTAATTGAAGTTCGCACGCAGATTGGAGTTGCAGGCAAAGGGCGCTCAGTAAACGCGTCGAAATGTCAAACTGTTTAGAATCAACTAACACGGCAAACTTTCGATCCATCATTTTGAGAGATAACTGACTTGTAAATAACAAGCTGGCAATCTGATTCAGGATAGCCTTGATAAAAATAGTCACAGCAATCAGCAAAGGCAGCAGTCGCATAGCTGGCCTAAAACACGAGTTCGATTATTGTACATAATTCGGTCAATTTTTACTATGTGGCTAAAAATGACAACCAAATAATAAAGTGCTTGCACTTGTACAAGTACTACTAGTACAAGTTTAACGCTAATTAAGTGTCCAGACGCACAATCATTCTTGCGATGGGTGTGGATAATGAAGGAAATAAAAAACACTCCACTTTCTAGAATATGTGCAAAGTATTTTAACTACATCTAGACTCGCAAAAATAAGTCAGATGTGAAGCAAGGACGAATTAAGTTTAAATGAGATCAACTATTTAAGGCAGCAGACAAACTACTCTTACTATAATTTCCTTGACCTCCTCTCTGCAGAGGCAACCAGCTCATTAGAGAAGTGAGCACCTGCGGCTAAAATAGCACACGTCGAAAGCACCTGCACTATCATAATTAACAGACTGCAAAATCACTGAGACGAGCGTTCCCTGGGAATTTCAGTCTTACAATCCTACGCACAACCAGTTCAACTAGACCACGAATCTTCCTGCACAGTGCACGCACAATCAGCAAGCTACAGCTGACGAGTTCCACTGAACTTTGGCTGAACGAAAACCGCCCAATAATCCGTCCCGTGCCAATCGGTAAAACAGACGAAGCCACGACCTTCGAACATTCACCGGCTTGCCGTATTGTCTGAAGCCCACGTGTGACATTTAGAAATGGCTCGGATGACATTTGCACTAAACACGTCCAGGCAGTGAGCGAATTACGAGAATGCGCAGTAAATCAATTATAGGCGATTGAGTTGTTGGGAACGACCGAATTACACTTCACTGTTATTACTATTATCCCGACATTTACAATAGTTAGGTCAAGTTACGTCATGCCGGAGTAAAACGAGCCGCATTTTACACTAGCCGGGTTTCGTCTTAGCATATGGCATTTAAGTTACAAAACGCTGAAGACACCCATACAAGTTATTATTAAAAATATTACCTAAACGAGAATTACAGAAGAATACATACTTCAAAACTGACAATTTATCAAAGTTCTACTTAATGAATACCTGGCGTGCCTTTGCAATATTTCATGCATCTGGTACTGTCCTACAAGCCCAGCAACACAAACCGAATCCCAGGGGAATTCAAGCTTTTTTCATTAATTTTTTCAATGTCTTGCCAATATTGCAGGAAAATTATATTATAATATTGATGGTTTTCATCACCACGTTTGGATCAAACGGCCTTCATCTAAGCCAAAAATACTGATATTCGAAAACTACCTGACACAGAAGATCTGTATTTTAGACACCCTGAGACATGTATATTTTTCAATATGCATTGGAAGAATTTCCCCCGAAACAGTACTGGTGACCAAATTTTGGGCTTCTCGATTGTGAACTAACAGCTCCGCAATCAACATTCTTCCAATTTTCTTTACACAGTTCTACAAATGCTAGTTTGACACTATTTGGGTATGAGCAGGCTTTGTGTAAAGAGAATATATGAATGGTTAGTCATGGTGTGCATTTAATGATTGTCAGCAGTGAGCAAAGTTGGACATGGTTAGTAAATAGATGGATGATCACAAGGATAATATCTTTTAGGCATTTGGGTTCACCCCAGTGAGAAATCCTTATTTCATCAGCTGGTAAGCTATAAAGCTTTACAACTTATTTATAGTAGATGAGCAAATATAACACATTTTCGCAAAAAAATTTATCATGACAAAGATGAGTTTTGCTACACAGTAACAAAGAAATTGGCCCATTCTTAGGTTCATGACCCTAAACAGAAATTTGTCTTTGCAACTGTTAATAAAAGGTCCATCCATGGCATTAGCTGCATTACTAAAACTAAAGAAATGTGGGTAAAGAGAAAGCGACTCGAAAGCAACATTATGCAGCAAAAATCAGACAGGGATACTAACAACCTGCATCTGTCTATTGTCTTATATATCAATCAACTTATATCAACGTTTATACAGAATTTCTCTCACTAAGTAACACATTGTTTTTTAGTAACTATGGTTATGTTACAGCAATGCTGTCTCAAACTATCGCTGGATCACTGTAATCGCAATACACACAAGCAGTCAAGCAAAATAATCTATTCTACCAGCACTACCAGATTGACACTCAATGACTGACTGACTTTGGCTCAAAATCACGCATTTGTTTTATGTATTGAAACATCGTTAGCAGTTACTGACTGATATAAAAAAAGCAGATTATTATTCGCGCTATTAAGTAACAATAACATTTACTAGCCATATTTACAGATCAAAATGGCTGTATAAGGATTTGTATTCTTTGCATTTTTTTAAAATCCAACATGTGACAATCAATTTTTATCAGGTTATTTTTAGAAACAGTTCAATTTAACTACCACTTTAGTGCAAACACAATTTCAAAGTTCGAAAGAAAACTTGGCCAACAGCCTCAACACATCAGTTTATGGACACATAATCCATTTTCAACAAAAAATGTCAAAATACATCTTAGACATGCAGACTTCCCGGATTCAACTAGCTTATTTCTAACCAAGTGAGTTAATAAAGCTATGGGTACGTAAGCGTCTGCTAAGTCTTCATCTCATAAAAACGTACTACATCAAGGTTCCCAGAGAAGTAGTCTTTTCTTTAAATTCTTCTAGAACTGCTTCAGTACAAAATATTTCACTAAACATATTTACTTTTTATTATAGCCCAAGAAAGTTGGGAGAGATATGGTGATGGCGTCTTATCGACAGGACCGATGCAGTACTCACTCAAATGGCAGGTTTACAAGCTTTACAAAAACTACAAAGTTTGACAGCCTCACGAAAATTTGATTACAATAAAATGCTAACACTTATTTCTATTTATCACAGCGACAACAACATACACTTTCCCTTGAGCTTCCCCACGAAAAGATGCACATCTAAATATCAACTTGGTATGCTTTCAAATGTAAGCACTATAATGTGCATGTTTTCAGGGAAAACAGAACAGATGATATGCAGTTTTCAGAGGAAAACAAAACCCTTCATTGAATTAAGTAAGCAGTTTAGCAATTCTTTTCACTTTGACCTGCTAAATCCTAAAACTTACGTTGCCAGCTCGAAATAGGAATCCAAAAAAATCAAACAAGCAAAAATAAAATTGTAGGCAATATTATGGCACAATATATCGAAACTATCCTAAAATTACACAGTGACATAGGATTAACATACATGTAGAGCTCTAAAAGAAAGTTAATTTTACTGTTTTATTTTCAGTGCACTTGCAACCTTATAGATGCTTTAGGAAATTTTGTCATAAGATGTATTCTGGTTACTCTAGCTGTTACAATTCTTAAGTTGTGACATCCAACTTTAATCTGACCCAGTCAAGTTCTTTTTTTTTGCTTTTCTAATTTTACCTGAGTTTTTCCCTTATGTCACCCCATTTTCCTCCTATCAGTTTCTCTTTATGCTCCCCTATCTTTTCCATCACCTCACCATTTGTCGCTCCTCTGTAATATCCATTTTGAACAGTTCCCATTTATCTATCTATTATCTAACACGATGTCTTTATTTTCTACACATCTTGTACTTTTTATTTCTTCGAACTGATTGCCTATATTCTTCAATTCTCCAACAGTTAATTTCTTTTAGCCACTTTTTGTAATTCCATCTAATGACCTTTTTCTAATGAATTTCTCGTTTTTAATCTTATCTTCTGCAAATGTCACATTTTTACATGAGCATTTGCTACAGTCAAATAAAGACTCATAAAGTAACTATCCCGTAATATCTATTCTTTGTGAACATATTCCCAGAGTTCTCAACTCTCATGATTTTAACTCATTTCTCACTGTCTCACGGTACACTTTGCTTTCTCACGATATACAAAAATGATAGTAAAATCTGATTTTGCTAAAAACTAAAACATGCAAAATTTTTCTTCCACAAACCAATTTATAGTGCCGCCACATCCTTAATAACTTAAATAGGCTCATTTTGCAATGAAAATGACTAAAAAGTGTCTCAAATTAAGACAATCACAGTGGATGTCAAAAAATCTCCAGTTTTTTTAAAAGAATTTCCATGTGTTTTGACACTTTTTCCCGAAAAATCTCCAGGTTTGCTGCCTTTTGGGATTACAAGCTGTGAATGCGCTTTTTGTTCTCTAATTCAATTCTACAGCGCTGACAAACTTTAGCATTTTTAATGACTGCAAGTCAGGTAATAACTGTGATGAGCTGCCTAAATTGTTAATTTTTTGCTTCTTCAAAAATATGTGCATTCTAATCAGGTGACAAGGTATCACCATTCCAACGATTTGCTTCATCATGTCAAATGACTGACACTAACAAGACTGCTAGAAACAAACTTGTCCACACTGTCGCTTTAGAAAACCAGTCAGGTCTTTTTCCACTCAAAAGACTAAAACTAACTTGCATGAACTAGCGTTCACATCAGCTAAATTCTCTGACCGGGAATGTATAGATATTTTTTAAATACATTTATATGGTTATTGCAGAAATACAGCCATATGTGTATTGTTGGCAGTCATTTTAGACCCTGACAGACTTATGCTACTATCCACAAACTGTTGGATATTGTGATTATCATCTGCCTCGATGATGGAGCCCTATAATCTGGGCTTACTTGACTACATGTCTACAGTAACAGGCCTAGGTCTTCACATTTGATTTCAAGTTCTTGTTTTGTATGCCAAGCATTTGAGTATTTCCTAAGCCAAGTTTTAACTGCGGCTATAAAAGGAAGCTAAATAAGTGCAAGTTCATTAAATACTATTGGGGGAAAGTCATCATTAAGTATTATAAGGCAACTCACTCACATATGTAATGTCATTTTAATTTTATAAACAAAATTGCACAAGTCAAGAAAAAATAAAGTAAGTACATATATTCCCATACATAGTACTCACTTATACTAGTAATGTAAAGCACACTGGTTAAAATGAATCATTAAATTAAATATTTTGCAATGATGTATTTATTAATTTTCAATATAAGATACTTTTGATAGTTGTATGTATTTTGCAAATTAGTTTAGTGGCCATTTTGAGTTTTTTTGCTTAGGCCTATTTCACCTTTTTACTCATTTTTCCAACTAGTGGCTAATTTTTCGGTATGACATAGGAAACGGATACACGTTGCTGTACTTTTTTTGTAGAAAAAAAGGCTTTTAAGGAAGTATATTTTACTGATTTTCTCATGGATTAAAACCATCAGAATCTCACAGCTAAGTATATGTGAACAACAGTGTTTACATAGTTACACGGTAGGAGTTTTCCTTCATCGCACTAAAAGACATTATTTTCTTTATTACTGCTAGATAAGTGCTTTGACAACTTAAACTGACAACATAATCAATAAGTGTACACTTACTTGACAAATCTTCTCCCATATTTCATCACATCCGGCCTTTTCCTGAAAGCTGAGTGCCAAATCATAATTATCTGTCTCCGACCACACTATCAACGTATCCTGAGAACATAAAACATACACAAAATTTACTAGGTAAGTAATTGCGGAGATATCACAGTGCATTTTTATACAATGTGCCACACTACAAGTTGGAACCCAACATCTAATGGCAGGACCCACTTAGCATTGAAGATTCATGGCTACACAGAAGTCGGCTGGCACTAACTAACTCCGCCAAGACTAACCTGCTAAGACGAGTCAACGAAATTAGTTAAGTACAGATGAGAATGTATTCTTTCTCAAAGAGCCAGTGTCAATATGGCAAATTAAACCACCCAAAACGAGTATTAAACATATGCAGTAACAACCATTCACTGACTAGCCCTTGGCGCCGCCAAAACTTCGGTCACAAATAGTGATGTGCCGGATGCAAATTCGGGTACGATATTCAGCTGGATTTCGGGCAATACGGATTTGTAAATGATATACAGTAGATTTGACTAGGTATTCGATTATAACATGGATTGATCAAATTACACACTTCATGCTGTACTACTATATTTCCTTGATTGCACTGTACTTTAGTACTATTCTTTGGTCAGTGGTTTAAACAGTTTTATTCCAAAGACAGTAAAATTTACACAATGTTGAATAGCAGCTCGACCCTGAAGATAGTGTATTTAGTAGAAGCCGACACATGCTTCACAAGCAGGTGTACAATGGTTTCGTAAAAGCATGCCTAAAGGATGAAAAATTCTTATGCGATAACGTACCCAGCATAACGTACCCGTGCCATTAGATATTTTGATAAGGAATTTATCACGATACACGTAACAACAAAATCCAAGAATCATTAAACTAAACCTAATTAGCAAATTAAAAGTAATATCCGGATTCAATCAGTATAGTCCAGATCCAATAAAAGTGGATTCGGTGCATCAGTGGTCACGAAACTCCAAAGCCTTATAACTGTAAAAGTGAACGTAAGTGCTGCAGAGCTTTCTTGGTAAATGAACAGAGGAACCGCTGGGAAAAATACCTCTAGGTGGTTTTACATGTTGTGCTACTTTAAAGTATTTTTCCTGCCAAGGAGGACAACACATCCTATTTTCATTATAGCTCCTTTCTTGGTTCAATGACTTACTATTGAAGATTATGCTTTTCAATAACCTAGTTTTCAATTCTGTGCCATAGCCATTCAACATTATTTAATTTTCTGTTGATGAGTGCTGAATTCTAAATTCACATTTACAGTCTCCAGATATCACTGACAAAAGAATTAAACTATGCTGCTCTCTCAGCAGCATTTGGATTAAACATAAAATGTTAATATCAATTATCCAGTTTACCCTAGTTCCCTGGTTTATAAATGCATATTTACGCTCTTCTTATTGGCCATATTGTATTTACAATCTTGCCAGTATAAAAAACAGTATTGGTATCAGAACTATTATTTTTTCCAGAATAGTAAATTTCTGGAATAGACATTTCCAGAATGTCTAAAATTTTGACTCATTTTACTCATCACAGTGTGCAAATTTACAAATGAAATTCAGAGATATAATCGAAAAGTTAACCGAAACTCTGTAAACTTTTTATGATAAGGCAAAAATATATCGACATATTCGACAAACATAACAATGCAAGAATTTGAAGTACACCAAGAAAATCCTCACCTGTTGTTTCTGATACGCAGTATCTAACTGTATCCTAGATTCTAGTAGCAGTGATCCTAAATAAAAAGTGTTTCAAGTGAAAACTATTAAAAAGCCAAATCTATATTAATTGACTAATAATACAATGCATTACTACTCGAGTATTTGCAAATTAAAGACATTTAAACATTCATGTGTCATTTAAAACAAACAAACAAATCACTGTCCAAACAAATTCAAATTGACATAGAAAACTTAAGTGCTGTGCATGTTTACATTCCTTACAAACTTGTTCTTGCACCACTTAAACATTTTTTATTAAGTTATTGGTATTTATATTAAATTGTTTTCAAGTACTATAAATATTTCTTCTATATGATTGGAAAAACCAACCAGTTACAGAATGTCTGACGTGCCTGGTTAAAAGCACAGAGCCTGCCCGTAGGCCTAGATGCAGAAAAACTGCATTGAGACTTGTTATCAGTATCTACCTATAAGATATGAGACAAAGTTATTACTGATAGAAGTTGATATTTTCAACCAGTCAAGAATGACTTTTGAAATTTTGATGGAGCAATCTAAAACTTATGACAGCAAGTGACGCATATATGCAATCTTGGTGATGCAACTTTGAACACGACAGCATTCTTTTAAAAATGGGTGTACCGTAAAAACCATACATTTCTTAATTAACACTGTATTTTTCAAAAATTTACAACAGGTACTATATTAGCTAGTAAAATGTGTTGATACTTTTATTGAGGCACCATGACAACATATCAAGTTATCAACATGGCAAATAATATTGTCGGCCAGAATAAACTTTACGTTTATTACAATAGATTAACACCCTCATTAGAGCAACAACATTTTTCATTAACTTGACTAAGACTATTTTGAAATATAAGAGCAAAAAGCATGCAGATTTATCTAGAATAATAAGCTTCAATAATTCAAAATAAATAAGCATTACCATCCACCAGGATTCAATTCTAGAGGCTGCAGAAGACAGAGCAATACAAAACTGTTTGCAGTACGAAAGTTTAAAACTCACCATCACTTTCAGCACGAACTAGCAATGACATGCCATTTAATCTTTCCACATAAGAAGATGACACATGGCCTGTCCCACGATCATCCCATTGGCGATCATCATTCAGCGTATATAGCTTCACTCGTCTCCGGGTGCTGGTGTCAGATGTCATGACGAATGTTGCTAAGGCACCGTGGCAACAGGGAGACAGAGTGTGATGAAAAATTTGCTTCCTAGGTGGCCATTACCTAAATACAACACTTTAGTTAGTATAGTCTAGGAAAATATGTATATAAATATTTGAATAAGATGCATAAAAAACTTGTATAAGAACACACTATACTGTAAACTAGAAAAATCTGCAGTTGAAATATAGTGAGCACAGATGGTTAAATGGTAGGAACTGGTTATTTTGAGCATCTGTCTGCAAAATCCAGGACTATATTTTCATTATATTTTGCAAAAATCCAGAAGGATGTTCGCAACACCAACTTACTAGAATCCACAGAATATAGCACCAATCATAATAACAAAAAATGGAAAAGTACATATGGATTTTACCATGAATGTTTTAAATTAAGTAGGTTGTATTTATGTGTTTTAAATAGAACTTTTTTCCTGATTAAGTACATATTAATCTTTTAGTGGAAAAATACAATCACTATTAACATAAAAAAGTTCAATACTTTACATTCTCTTTATCAAGTTAAACGTTGTATTAAAACAAAGTCACTGTATGCGGTATGCAGTGATTTGTTAAAAGGAAAATCGTAATTCACATCTAAATCATCTTCCCAGTTTTCGCAAACTGCTTTTAAAGAGTGTTTTTACTTAGACTTAGCAATGATGTATCAGTTTCTTGTGTTCATTTGAATAGCTGATTACAAACTGCAATTACTGTCAGTCACTGTTAAAAAACACTTTGCTGTTAGTAGAGATGAGGGGAAAATCAGTTTAATGTGAATGTTCAATTCTGATTTAGAATTCAAATAAGATATCCTATTCCACACCTCAGAAAATCAATAAAGAAATGCTACACTTCATCCAACTACAATTCATATATAATTCCTATCAGACTACTTGTACTTCTGTATTGTTCTTCATGGAAAATTGGTATTCTTCCAAGTTTTTAACTGATTGTCTTTCATATATTTTATGTCAACAACTGACAATTTAGTGCACCATAAACACTATCTTACTACAAACTGCAAATACAAAAACACTGCTTGGAAAAAATGAAGAGATCTACAACGTGCAGGCAAAATTTGGTAAACGAAGTATTTTAAATATCAAAGGGCAAGATTGGATATACATGTCAAAAAACTATGTTAAAGAATATTGCTCATTTGATAATATCCTGCAACCCAATTATGGATAGTTTCCTTAATGTGTCATTTGATTTGCTAAATGGCTAGAATGATCAAAACTTTCCATTTCTAAAAATGCAAGACCCTGATAATAAAAACTTACAAAGTAGTAAAGCATCTCACAAGTTTTATAGAGTAATTCCCATTTTTTACTGACAAAACATTGTTTTTTGATAGATGAATATGCACATACTACTAGCGTACACTTACAAGTCACTACATGCCAAACTTTGCGTGTCTACAACTTTACAAGAACCAAAAACACTTGCGCTGACCATTATTTGCTGCATACCAAATAACATAGTGCTTCATTTTATTACCAATGCGATAATAAAAGCAGCAATTAAGCCAGAAAGGAAAAGCTAATTTGTTTTTCACTTCAACCCATAACTGCCTATGGTCATATCAACTCATCATAATAAACAATTAACATATCATGAAACAACTGTTTCTACTTCTTTTTCAAACAAATGATTTCAGTTAAAAATGATATTTTTGTTCACAGATTCTACAAGGTTTGGTTCAAGAAAAAAGCAAATAGCAGTTATTTGGTTTCAGTTTGCACAACTAGCTGTTTTGGCTTATTTCTGAATGACAGATTAGGTTACTTAGGTGCATATGCTGTGAGTAGCAAAAACCATGGCACTAATACACTATGCACAACATTAATGCATCATAGCTTCCACTATTTTTAGGCTACAGTTTAGATGTGTATACAATCAGCAGTGCATAAACGATACTGCACAAAAATGCTCTTTCCACTGTCAGTTAGTAGTCACAAAAATCCAAAAACACCTTCCACAAATGATTACAAATCACAGTTACGATAGACATACTGCATCTCTGGTACATTACTGTAAACTTTTGTTACATTCAATGAAACTGGAAATTTACATAACTTAACATGTTAGTCTACCAAAAGTATAAATATGCGTACTATGCACAAGCCACAGTACCCGAGCTACTGTAGTCACAGAACAATATCATACCTCAAATATTAACATTAACGATTAAGAAGCATAACTACCAGCAGCAGGAAAATTTAAAACTCATGCGTACTGACACACCGATAGCGAAAAACAGTCTTAATACCCTTACAATTCTATACAATTGAGTACGACTAAGCATTACCCTGAAATTGCTCGTTCATGAGGAAATTTCAGAATAATAACTGCCCAACATGGTCAACTTACAATAAATGAAATCACAAAGTGTAATATGGTTTAATTTATTATCAGAGATTGTAAATAATAAGGTGATAACTATAACTTGGCACCACTTGCACCAAGAAAACCTAAATTAATCTAAGTAATACATACAGAATAATCTAGTTAACAAAATTGAAAAATTCCCGCAAACAACTAAAATTTAACAACATGGCTGGTAAATGTGATGTTCTTTTGTCAGTTTCTTCTTCTTTTTTCCTTGGTTTACTACGTACAGTCAAGTGAACCACTGGACCGACAGGCTTGAATTAAAGGCCCACTGACACACTTCGGACGTTTTTTTAGTACCAGTTGCGTTTACCAGACATCCGGATGCGTTATGCGGATGAGGAACAGATAAAATTGGTTTACATGATTTTCAATGCGCCCTTTCGTCAGGCCTGCGTTATGTGTTATTTTTCAGCTATTACTTCCTATTGTTTTTTTTATACACAGCTATTTTATAGGTGGATAATGCGTAACGCATTGAGGATGCCAGGTCAAAAATGCCACTTTATGTGTTATTGCGTTTTGAGACCTGAGCTTGACGAAAAATCACTGTAACGATTTTTCCCAAGGCCTTGTAGAAAAAAAGATTATGTGGCACTTGTTAGACTTGAGCAAAATGCATGAGTGTTCACTTGACTGGCAGAATGCTGTTTAATGCGGAGAAGTGTGGATGTATCCATTTTGGTCTTAATAATGTGTATAATGATTACTTTATGAGAAACATGAGATTGGAGGGTACTACTGAAGTTAAAGATTTGGGAGTGTTAACAAAATTAGTCGATAAAGTCGAACAGTTAATATGTGGAAGTAGACAGGAAGGCTAACAGAGCGTTGGGCATGATAAAAAGACTTTTTATTAACAGAGACAAAGATGTAATTGTGAAACTGTACAAAAGTTTTGTTAGACGGTACTGTGTCACTCTGAAATATTGCTACAATATTTAGATTTGCATCAGTAGTGTGATAGTTGTATTATTGAAAACTCCAAAAAAATAGATGTACCCTCATCTATGGAGTTAGTGTGCGGCCGATGTGGTCTGATCTATTGCACACCCATACATATAACAATAACAAAAATGAACCTGCTAACGAACACTTAATTGCTTGCATAGCTTTTTATCCTTGAAGACATGAAAACATTTAATCATTGTTCAAATTGCAACCTTAGAATTAAATGCTTTGAAATCCCGTGAAAGCACATTCCTAGTAAAATCTCCCGTAAACAAGCGTTTCATTTTTTGCTTCTTTTTTCGTTGAAGCACTTGACAAAAAAGTCGTCTGGTTAGATAGAGGAGTTCATAAGCCTCCCAACTAAGTAAAATACGACAAAATGAATTTCATTGCCATGGTCACTTGTAAAAATAAAAGGGAGCTGATTACATTGTACACTGGCGGTTAGTAGATTGTAGGTGAGAGTTATTGGTTGTTTTAACTTCAGCTTATTTAATATTAACTATCATTGTCCACCAGTGGTTGGTGTTTACACGTTGTATAACAAGAACGCTACCTTCAAAACCATAATAAATGTTCTCGCCCAAGAGTGTAAATTGGGCGCCAACTCTTAGGTGTGCTCTATCACCGGACATCATGGTGTGAGCTTAGTGGCTTGATGTGGATCCTACATGGCCTACTTGCAACAGTGTTGATGTACTGCTGATTTTGTGCCCCCAGTGAAATAATAGGGCTAATCTAAATTCTAAACCAATGCAGAAGGAGTAGGCATAGAAGAATCTTAATACCAGAACAGACAAAAAGGACATTAGAGATAAAGCTTATTATGCTACCACTGAAATGTAATAATTATTGTAAAAGCAAGTTCAAAGAAAATCTAGGGTGCCGCTATGTGGTAAAGAAGAAGATACATCAGAGCATCTTTTCAAATGAAAAATGTGTTACTAACCATAGAAATAAATCTTCAAAATCTGATTGAGCCAAAAGATTTGTTCTCTTTAGCAAGTTGGTAAGATGCGGCAAAGATGTAAGTTTGATTTCTTCATACTTCATAATATTATTATACATTTTCATTATAGCAGTTAATTATCCTTTTGACATTGAGTTAGCAGAAAATGTTTTTATTTGCTTCAGATAAAATGAAGTCGATTCGCACATAATATGTCAGTCAGTCAGTCAAATATGTCATCATGTGATAGTGATTTTGTGATGAGATGATGATTGCCCATTTTGGACAATAAAAAATCATAAATTACATCTAAAAGACTGTTGGACTTGTATTTAGCACATGACACGCACATTAATTAATTTTCTGTTGTTGACTGCTGAATTCTAAATTCACATTTACAGTCTCCAGATATCACTGACAAAAGAATTAAACTATGCTACTCTCTCAGCAGCATTTGGATTAAATATAAAATGTTAATATCAATTATCCAGTTTACCCTAGTTCCCTTGTTTATAAATGCATATTTACGCTCTTCTTATTGGCCATATTGTATTTGCAATCTTGCCAGTATAAAAAACAGTATTGGTATCAGAACTATTATTTTTTCCAGAATAGTAAATTTCTGGTATAGACATTTCCAGAATGTCTAAAATTTTGACTCATCACAGTGTGCAAATTTACAAATGACCAATATAACCAATATAATAATAGTTATAAGTGGACTATGAGCATTAAAGTTTATCTCGTTACTTATTATGTCTCGCACCGTGACATTGATCATCATCATACGACCGTCACGTCTATTGTAGACATTGGACATTCGTTGTTGCCCATCTAACCAGACAGAGTGGACAACATTGCCGTTTGTAGTGCGCTAATTCGCGTGTATTTCAAACTGGAAGATGGCGACCGATAATTATGTATTACTACTAGTGCTATAGTAGTAGATTCGTAGTTCGTACCATTGTAGAATCACTAGCGTGGTGTATATTTATAATAATAGTTTTTTATATACTCATTATATATTTTTAAGCGGATAATCAAACTTGCTAATTTATTTCTGTGGCAGTTTGGATTCGTGTCCCTGGCATCATTAAATTTAAATAAAACTTTTAGTTTTAGTTTTAAAGTTCAATTTCCCTTGTGTACTCCCCGTAATTAATATAACATACCGTAAAACGATGTGAACAGCGACAATTTTACATTCGGACTGCCATGATTTTTTTGTTAGTTTTATTCAAAATTGTGTTCGGTACGGTAGTTCTATGGATGGCCACATATCTTATTCTTAATTCATATTAACTACGGATTTGAGGGTGTGTAGGGACAGCCTTATTTTTAGTTCTTGTATCCATCTTGCGTTGCATGAGGTGAAAAAGGGCACAACTGAGAATGTGTTAAAAAGAACGTGTTTTAAAATCAGTTACTTTGATATCTAGGATAAATTTACAAAGCTCGGTTAGATAGTACTGTTTTTAGATAGCGCACACTTTTACATACAATCAAACATCAAAATTTGTCAATATCTCCAATTGACCTCATAGCTTAGAACTAAACCCAACATTTATGGGTGAGCTGTAGCTCTCATAATTTGATCATTATACTATGTTGTTCTTGTATTGTGCTCCAGCAGGAAGTCGTTTAGACATGCATGCATCATCTGCTATGCTGATTCACCCCATTGTTTATATCAAACTGAGTCTAAAATTGCTCAAAAGTGGACAGAAAATAGAGACAGTCAAAACTGAAAAAAGTCATCAGATATTACAGTATACTGTTAAGCAGGGTATTACTGAAGATAAATCACTCTACACTGCAGCTTTACAATGATATAGAGTCCTTGGTATATAGCACATGCATCGGGTTGGTTTATATAAAATTATAATGAACTGTACATTGCTTATTATTGTAATGCAATAGGAGCTGTAACAACTTTCTTAGGGTTTGTCCCTATTCTCTCCCCTGTCACGATTCACCCAGTTTCATGGTACCCTGCTTAACAGTATACTGTATTCTACCATACTGCCTTTATAATAAAGTACAAATGTAGGTGAAATATTTTATTATTAAATATTAGTTAAATAGCTAATCTACTAATCTTTGTACTACACTCAGGCCATAGATAATTGTCATTGTTGAGTGTATTTACAAAGAAGTCCTTTAAAGTGAGGTCAACATGGACTATGAGCTATCTCCACTATACAGTATAGGTTCTTCAATCAAGCATACAGATTTAATATCAAACTAACATATTTTGTGTATAATAAATAATAAAAAAAACGAGACCACCTTTGGTGCTTTAGGTTTGGACTACATCCTAAGCAAACTTATTAAGTTTATTATTAACACTTAGATGTGGTTTGACGTTAATGCACATACATAATTGACATAATAGGTTTACGTCCCTGCTTTATTTTTTGACAATGACAAGTGATATGCTGTGACTTATGATTTAACAAATTTAAAACTATGAAGTGCAATAACTAAACATAGTCAAGCTACAAATGTAAATTACAAATCTCCAATTTTTCATTGTGTAATAGTACGGTGGTATGTTATTGCACTGTAAGTTTTAATTTATTTACTTATTTTTGTTTACTTTAGAATATTTCTGCCTGAATCATAAGTGACATTAAATGGATCTATGCTACATGGATTGAATGTGCACTCTGATTCGACATTACTTGTGAGGATCTCAGACTCAAAATGCCTTCAAATCTGGATGTACTTCTAGAAATGGGTTTTCCGCAGAACAGAGCGTATGTTTTAATTCTGTTTCCTTACACACATGCATGCATATCCTATGTGCTATTCTACTTACTCATCATTCTGATCATGTATATTTTTCTAAATACACCAATATACAAAAATTTGTACAATTACTTATAAAGTTTGAAACACATGAAGATGTGTGACTATAAAATACCACAGTCTGTTAATTCGGGTGCTAAAATGTTACGTTATTTCAAAGTTGCTAGGGTGCTTTAGTAGCAAACTTTTAGTGCAGAAAATCTGTGTATTTTTTCTACATTACTTTTTTTTGGATTAGCCTTTTTGTCATTCATAGCATAGTAAGAGAAAAAACTAATTTTGCCTGTTAATTTAGTTGGGGGGAAACACAGAAATTCTTGAGCATTAAAGCAAGCTCATGACAGCAAGAAGGGCAAGTGTGTAAGAAGGCCAGTTCTAAATTGACAGAAAAAGATCAAACGAATATGTGTATACATTATATATATATATATTTTAACGAATCCAGGTCCGTCTCAGGATGTAGAGAATGGTATACAAGCTGTGAAATGCTGTAGCAGACGAGAAAAGTTAAAAGATCCGAAGTACGAGTGTAAAATAAACTTAGTGCATAACTAGTAGCTCCGAAAGAATGACAGATGAACAGACTTTTGTATAAAAATTAGCAAGCCAACAGCATTCACCTTTACAGACAGAAAGGCCAGGTTGGAATAGTCAAATTACGGCATACATTCTGTTTTATACAGGTACATTTAGATTACTGGGCTTCTCAACCGTAACCATTACTGATGTGGATGCGCCCAGTCCAGGCAATAAAACGGCAAAAATCAATGTTGAACTGTGCGATAGACCTGCAATTTATTAAAATACAGGATTACAAAAGGTGCTTTGGAATGTGCAAAAGCTTATTACCATTTAGACAAAAAGTTTTAAGAAGTTTTAAGAAGATTGAAACAAATTATTACTTTATGACTCTATGAAGCAATTTTAACCGATTTAAACGTTTAACTAATTATAAAGGTAGATGTGACTTACATTTACTGGTGACTTGGCTTGAAAATGCAACTAGTTAATAGACAAAAACAATGAAAGTATCACAAAACGGAATGAACAGTATAGCGGCAACAGAAAGTGTGACTACGTATAGAAACAAGTTTAATTGATAGGTGGCGTGTACTACTAAAAGCGTAAGTCACATGACTAAGGCTAGCTTCCTTTTTAAACAGTTTTGCATTTGCATATTTGTAAATTTGTAAAAAGAAAACAAATAATGATAAAATTTTTGATTGAATTGCTTGACACCAACATCTGGCTCCCCCAAAATGTCTTCTTAAGAATTTTGACAAGTGGCTCCCTCAACGGGAATTGAACCTTCATCATTCTCCACAAGTAGAACTAGTTTGGAGATCGGTCTGTCAAGTTCTGTATCCTGTGTTTTGACTCTCACGCTCCGGACTTGATCCTGACAGTCTGGATAGGTCCTAATAACGCGACATAATTTCCAAACGTTTCTAGGTTGATTGTCATCCATGATGAGGCAAATGTCACCGATCTTCAGTGAGCGCTTGTGATGAAGCCATTTGGATCTCGACTGCAGGCTTTGCAAATATTCTCTCTTCCATCGAGTCCAGAATTGCTCCATCAGATACTGGGCTCTTCTCCATTGCTTGCGACAGTACAGGTCCGGTCGCTGGAAGTTTCCTGGTGGAGGAAGAACCACTCTTGTTTTCCCAGTCAAAATAGAATTGGGGGATAAAGCAAAAGTTCCTGGTCGCTCAGTGCTTCAACTGTAATTGGTCGACTATTCACGACTGCCTCTACTTCTATCAACAGTGTCCTAAGAGATTCATCTGTGAGAAGTGCAGAATTCTCTTGTAGCAAGGCTTCAAGAATGCGTCTCGAGGCCCCAATCAAACGTTCCCATGCGTCTCCATGGTGACTGGCTGATGGCACATTGAATTTCCAATCTGCTCCATACTGCAACAGATAATTGCGAATTTTTTCGTTGTCCATCTCTTTGAAGCATTCCTTTGTCTCAGTTATGGTTCCCACAAAGTTGGTACCGCAATCACTTCGCATTTGCCTAATTGGACCCCTTCTGGCAAGGAAACGACGTAGTGCCATAATGAAGGAATTTGTGTCTAGTGATGCAGCTAACTCTAAATGGACAGCTCTGCTTACCAAGCAGGTAAAAATGATGCCGTAGCGTTTTAGAGTCTTACGGCCTTCTCGAACAAAAAACGGTCCAAACGCATCCATGGCACAATATGTAAATGGCGGTGATGGCGTGAGACGATCGACTGGCAGGACCGACATCTTTTGCTCTTCATGTGGGCGGCGTAACTTACGGCAAGTAATGCAGTTTCTGATGACGTTGCGTACATTTGAATTGAGATTGATTATCCATAATCCTGCAGTTCGAATCTTGTACCACGAAGAACAGCGTGATTCTAAAGTGTCAATAAGCCTGGTAGAGTCATGTGATGCAGCGTCAATTGTCCTGACTGATTTCAATTCGGGATCTGTCTCCGCAATGCTAAATGACTGCATGCTAGTGTTCTTCCAAAATTCATCTTCGGCATAAAGCATTTTTGGTCCACGAAACCAAATATTGTTGTTGATAAACTGTTCTACTTGCTGACCTCGCGAAGCCACGTCACTCGGGTTTGATTTAGTATCAATATAGTGCCAATGCGACGGGTTCGATTTGTCTAGAATCTGCTGCACTCTGTTGGCGACGAAAATCTTAAACCTCCTTGTTTGGTTTGCTATATAGCTCAACACTACTTTGGAATCGCTCCAATAATAATGCTGCACATTTTCATAGTCCAGCTCGTGGTCCAACATACTGGCAGTGTTCACTGATAATACTGCAGCGGTGAGTTCGAGTCTAGGCATGGTCACATGCTTGACAGGTGTGACACGAGCTTTACCTTGAATTAAGGTACAGTGTATCTGGTTGGTGCTATCAACAAGCCTTAGGTATGAACATGTACCATATCCGACCTCACTTGCATCAGAAAAGTGATGTATCTGGATGTCCTGTATTTCACCAAAATCATCTGGGTGAAAACAGCGAGGAATTCGTAACTGCTCTATTAAAGGCAAGCTTCGTCTCCAGATTTCCCAGCGTTGTCTAACATTTTCTGGCACTGACTCATCCCAACCAAGACGATCACGCGTGAGTTCTTGCAGTATAATCTTTCCTATCAACAAGGCAGGTGAAATAAGACCCATTACGTCATAAATGCTGTGGATCGTTGAAAGTATGCCTCGTCGAGTCAAGGGTGTGTCATTCAGCCGTATGCGGAAACCAAAGGCGTCGTTTTCTATATACCATGACACGCCTAGGGCATACTCTATCTGTTCCTTGTAAGCGTTGATCGTTTTGCTTTCCCGGTTCGCACGATCTTCAATCGGAATGGCGGCTATGATCTCTGATTTGTTAGCAACAAACTGTGTTAATCTAAAATTTCCTTTCTGACAGAGATCCTTTAACTGTGTCGCTATAGCAATATGGCTATAGCTATAGCTATGGCATCATGAGTTGTAGAAGCAAATTTACAACAGTCGTCCACATAGAAATTAAACAAAATTGTTTGAGTCACATCGAGTGGGAAGGCAGTGACATTGTCTTTAGCTGTCTGCTGTAATGCGAAATTGGCACATCCTCCTGATGATACTGCCCCAAACAAGTGGACTAGCATTCGGTAGTCACGCGGCGGATTTTTTGGGTCACCCTGGTCCCACCATAAAAATCTTACGTAGTCTGCTTGGTGGCGTGGAATTGCAACCCTGTAGTACATCGATTGTATGTCGGCCATGAAAGCTGCTGGTCCTTGTCTAAAACGGCACAAGACTCCCAATAATGAGTTGGTTAAATTTGGCGCTTGCAAAAGTTCGTTGTTCAAGGAAGTTCCCATGAACACGGTGCTGCAGTTAAACACAACTCTGATTTTCTTCTTGCGCTTATGGTAAACTGGGTGGTGGGGTATGTACCACACTTTTCCTGCATCTGGGTACGGCTCTGAGGGTGGCACCTTTTCGGCATATCCGTTTTCTAGCATCTTATTCATGAACGCAGTATATTCGTTTCTCAGCTCTTCAGCCTGAAACCTTTTGGCTAAACTACGCATGCGCTGTTCGGCTTGTACCCTGTTATTTGGCATAACTGGATTATCCTTCTTGAATGGCAACGGCACAACATATTTTCCATTCTTGTAACAAGTCTGCGCAGTAACCTTGCTCATGAAAAGCTTTTCCTCTTGAGAATCACCATAACCATTAGCGTCAGTTGCATTCTGAACGGCAGTAGGGATGCTAAACTGACAAGACGAAATTTCTTCGGTGGCGGCATCTGTGCATATCACCCGGCTATAGCTGGATCTAAGACCTTCCCGTGACGCTTTGCCAATTACGCCCTGTACCGTCCAGCCTAAACGCGTAAGAACAGCATAACAATTAAAATCTGGGTGGCTAATGACTTGCAGAGGCTCCATTGCCTTTGGTGTGTTCATGCCTAATAGTAAACCAACTTCAACATTGTGCATTATTGGATGGAGTGATTTCGCTATGTCCCGCAAATGCCTCAATTCTTCCACTTTGTTAGGATCTGGTATCTCGTTTCTATCTGCAGGATAGAACTCTTTCGTAAACAAACGTGGCAACTCAACGACGTTGCTACCATTCAAGCGCGAAACGCATAAACCATCAATTCCTTGTGATTTAATTAAATGAGTCCCACTAAGTGTGCGTAGGCGGATGTCAGTATCCTGCCCGGTAGCCCCTAATTCTTCAGCTAGCTCTTCCGAAATGAAGCCGTCATTACTACCTGGGTCTAAGAAGCAGTAGGCTACGCGGCTATTATGAACGTTATCTTTGTGAAAGATTTTAACTGGGACTATTGCCATTGAAACTACGCTGTCGGCTGAAGTTACGTTACTAGTGTTTACGCGAGAAATTGACGCAGTCGAAGTTGATTGATGTTGATTTGTAGGCTTAGCTTCACGTATTGCATCCGTTTGTAACTGTGAACTATCGCTGCTTACACCTGACTGTGATTGCGTGTCGATATGAAGCACCGTGGGATGCGTGCGCTTGCATATATCACAATGTTTCTTAGATCTACAATCCTTATACGCATGAAAAGTCCCATTCAAGCATCCAAAACAAATTTTATTGTCTTTGACAAACTTTCTTTTGGCATCGTAGGAAAGCTGACTGAACTCTTTGCATTTATCTAAACGATGATTAGTAGCTGAACAATAGAAACAAGGCCTTTGTTTTAGAGTTTGACCCTTTGACATATTATTAGAGTCAATAGCGAATGATGACGATTTGCGACTACCACCTTTGGAAGTCTTAAATGTATGCTCTTCCCCTTTATCTGTAGATTTTGCCATAGCTTGTCGGCTAAGAATAGGATGAGATAGACCTTTCGTCCTGTCACTGATATGCTTAACTACCTCAGTGAATTTCGGCGGTCTACCATAACGCTTTTCTATTTTCTGCGCATGCTCAAGAACTTGATCTTGCATACGATAGGGTAGCTTAGAACAAACTAATTGTATAGTACACGGGTCATCTAGCGATAACAAATATGCATTATGATGCATAGATGCTCCACAATTGTTCAGAAAAGCAGAAAACTCTTCAACTGAATCGACGTCATCCATTTTTGTGATAGGCTTCCAAGATCTCAATTTAGTTTTAAATGCTGCGGCAGCAACTGACGAATTCCCGAATTTAGCGTGCAATGCGGCAACGGCATGATCGTACGGCTTCCTATTATTCTCTGATGCTTCAACTAATGTCTGTGCCTTTCCTTCAGTGTACTGAACCAAATATCTGTACAACTGTAATTGATCGGTTATGCAAGTTTCAAATGTCTGTTTAAAAACTGTGATAAAGGCGTTATATTTTGTTACGTCATGTCCATTAAATTTCACCAATTCAGGCATCGGTAATTTTTGCAAACTGACTATCTGATTAAGACATTTCGCTTGATCTAGAAAAGCTTTAGCAATTAACTCGTTGCTCTGCTGTGGTCTTGGATCCTGGACAACAGCAGATTGACGTTGCGGTGAATATGGACGATTGCCAAGTGACCTATTCGACTGGAACGACCGGTTTGAACCGACTGACTGACCGCCTGACTTATCATCATCAATGTCGTCTTCCATTTCTGCAGACAACAGGCTTTTTCGTAACTTGACCTCATTTAATGCTCGCTTATTTTCAATTTCGTTTAATTCTTGCTGAATTTTAGCTTCAGCCATGCGCCTTTTGATTTTGGCTTCCTCGTCATTTAATTCTAGGGCTTTCTCAATGTATGCTTGTGAGCGACGGCTAACGTTACTAACTCCAGATTTAACTGAATGGGCTTGTGACCTTGGCTGAGTTTTAGTTAGAGGTGCAAGGCTAATATCTTCTTCACTAATCGGCCTACTATCCCGGGCAAACGAATATGCATTGAACGGCTCAATAACTCGTGGTCGATGGCTACTGTAGTCCGGCATTCTTTGTGATTGCTCTCGTGAGATGTCTACTAACGTGCGCTGCTGTAAGTCCGCAACAGGTAGTTGTTGACCTTGACCATCAGGTGTCTGGGATTCGCTTATCGGCTCAGGTAAATCGTCTATTATGGCGTCGCTTGTTCTCTCGGCTTCATGGCGGGCGTCTCTCGCGTCCTCCAACATCCTGGCGATGAGTTGGTCCTTAGTGCCCTCCTCTGGTAGTCCATAGTCCATACATAAGTTTTTCAAATCGGCTTTGTGCATCTTACGCAAGTTGCTCTCCGTGAGTGCTAATTGAGCCATCTCTACACCCCTAGCAGTAAATGTCTATGATGTGGATGCGCCCAGTCCAGGCAATAAAACGGCAAAAATCAATGTTGAATTGTGCGATAGACCTGCAATTTATTAAAATACAGGATTACAAAAGGTGCTTTGGAATGTGCAAAAGCTTATTACCATTTAGACAAAAAGTTTTAAGAAGTTTTAAGAAGACTGAAACAAATTATTACTTTATGACTCTATGAAGCAATTTTAACCAATTTAAACGTTTAACTAATTATAAAGGTAGATGTGACTTACATTTACTGGTGACTTGGCTTGAAAATGCAACTAGTTAATAGACAAAAACAATGAAAGTATCACAAAACGGAATGAACAGTATAGCAGCAACAGAAAGTGTGACTACGTATAGAAACAAGTTTAATTGATAGGTGGCGTGTACTACTAAAAGCGTAAGTCACATGACTAAGGCTAGCTTCCTTTTTAAACAGTTTTGCATTTGCATATTTGTAAATTTGTAAAAAGAAAACAAATAATGATAAAATTTTTGATTGAATTGCTTGACACCAACAACTAACATTAGGGGATTGGTCAAAATCTGCTTTCACAACAATACATACACACACTACCCCACTTCTATTTCCATTTGTCCACAAATGAGTTGTGGCAAATGCAACTGAACTTCACTCCGGTTGAACCGAAAAAAATTCATTCAAAGTTGAGCAATAACAAATTAAAGCAAAGCTAAACAATTTTCTTTAGTAGTACAAATGCAGAATAGCACCTGATAAAATTTGAGATGTTCAATTATGAGTTTAGTAAACAATACCACATCAAAAATAATCAAAATTGTAGAAAGCACTAGTACAACTACATATAATCCAAGCATTAGCAAATCCATCCAGGTTTATAACAGCTAGCTAGATCAGTTCCAGCAGCATAAAGGTAAAAACAGGGAGTTGATTATAGATCCATTTCTCTGTTGAAACAGGTCAACGATCCACTTCTTGTGAATGTAGTGTAACGCCATCTATCAAGATTGTCCCAAAGAAAAACAGTACAGTATATTTTTAAATAGAACAGAATTCAGTCTATGCACATGCAAACATTGAAGCTCAGTGCAATGCGTAGTTTGTCCACAAATCACGAAATTGGCAAAACAGGTCTTGAAACGAAAGAGCATTCCACTAGTTTCTTCCGAGGCACTGAGACAACCTCTATAATATGTTACATTGAATGGTAGGGACTTCAACCATCTGTCTGCCAAGTGAAATAAAGTAGTTGCGATACTAGCGAAGGGTTCTTCATCGTGAAATTGTAGGTATTCCAGCTATCTGCTACAACAACTGTTGTGTACTCCCAAGCCACAAATACTTCCTTTGACGGTACTGGTAGTAGACTCGTGTGACAATTGAAGTTTCGAACTTGGCTTGCCTGAGTGGATGAAGTAGGCATTCTGACAAGCTTACTGCAACAGACTTGTCACGTAAGGAGGAGTAAACAAATTTACAAACAAGGTACTGCTGTACAGCAACAACAGTAAAGTAGAGAAAAACTTGATTAAACTTTTAACCTGCTTCTACGTCGGGCTTTAACAAAAGCTACCGAAAACCAATTCAACAGTGAAGTACAGTTAAAAGAAAGTTTTTTGGCAGAAAGACTAGCACCAGGTGTTCACAACTGCACATTCTTAGCTGACGGAACACAACAGGGCCCTATGTTAAAAAGCGTGTCCAGGCATCTCTAGAGATGCCAGAACACTAAAATCAGTGTTCTGGCATCTCTAGCCATTACGGAACACTAAACTACCATTTAAAAACAGTGTTCTCGCATTTCTAGCCATTACGGAACACGCGAAAACTATGGTGACTCACTATACATGCAAAGTCAGAAAAATTGGCTGTACATCGCCTCCTCTTAAATACAGGGACTCGATAAAAATTTAGAACTGTTTTAAGCTAAGGCCTGTAGTACGAATGCTGTTCAATTGCCTTTCCACATAAAAAGGTAAAAACACTAGATTGTATATAAAAAAAACATGCCAAGTAGTGCCGATAAGCTGTCTGCCTAAAACAAAATGCAGCACTCACCAAACCCAATAATGTCGATCCATTCCAGGCGGCAATTTCGGATCCCACTTATGTGCACCCGTGTAACGAATCTGAGGACCCATCTCAGGATGTATAGAGCAGCATACAAGTTATGAAATACCACAGCAGACGAGAAAAGTTAAAAGATACGGAATACGAGTGTAAAATAAACTTTATTGCATAATTAGTAACTCCAAAAGAGTGACATGTGAACAAACTGTTGTATAAAAATTAGCAAGCCTACAGCATTCACCTTTACAGATAGAAAGGCCAGGTTGGAGTCATCAAATAACGGCATTCACTCTGTTTTATGTTTTATACAGGTACATTTGCATTACTAGACTTCTCAACCATACCCATTACTAACATTTGGGGGTTGGTCAAAATCTGCCTTTGTAACAATATATACACACAGAGACACACGCACGCACGCATACACCCCACACACGCACTCATGCACACACACACACACACACACACACAAAATTATATATATATATATATATATATATATGTGTGTGTGTGTATTTGTGTCCACTAAAATATATTCATAGTGGAAATTTTGTTTTAAAGATAATCTAGCACAAGTTTATGGTGTCTAGAATAGACTGAATATGGAAAGTTTGCACAGAAGAAACAGATATAAAAACCAAGAGAAAAGGTACATAGCAGTGATCAGTTGCGGACTGTGGAAAGAATTTTACTTAATTTCTAACATGAATTTTGTAAGACATAAATTTCCTGTCTAAATTGTCATGCTTTTTTATTCAAAGGAGGGCAAACTCCACATCAAACACATAGACATGGTTAAATTTTACATTTTGGCCCTTTATTCTCAGGCCATGATCAGAAATACCTAGTCAATAAATACTGCAAAGATGTTAGTCCACTATATGTATGTTAATATATGTATTAAGTGGAACGGAGAAGTAACCACTTTAGTAATGAGCTAATAACCACAGCAAGTAAAGTTTTGAAAATATTTATAGCAAGTTATGCATGATCAGTTATCATCACATCCTTTGGAATTGTTCTAAATTTGTCACTTAGTCATTTTTATAGCTTCAGTCGCATGGTCCTTGTGAGTAGCAGAAATTCCCATTGTACTGCATTGTAATGAACTTTTCCGTATTAAAAGGAAATGGAAACACTTTATAAAGTAAAGTTTAAATTAACATTCTTAAAGTGAAAGTGAAAAGCTCATACCTCTTCGTTAAATTTAAACCTTTGTTAAGTTGTAAGCAGCTACTGAATTTCCTCAAGTTTCACACCATAAAACACAGGTTTACCATCTTGATTTTGACGTTTGCCCTGCAGATTGTGCTGTCACCTACGTGAATCACCAGGAGTATGGCATAGAATGCTAGTTTGCTTTACAAAATTTGTTAGTTATCAGCAAGAAAAATTCTATTTTTATACCTGCACTGTACATGTTGTGGGACAAGTGCTAATCTCGTGAACAATCACTTGAAACCCCGAGTTTTTTTAGATATGGGGTATGTAGGGCTTTGACACAGTCATACCTCAATAATGTTGTTTGACAGCTGTTGTGGAGATCTGGAATATTCTACAGTATAGTAGAACAATCTTCTTACCTTGTAGAAGTTTCGAGAACTTTCTATTTCTAGATTGTTCCTTTGCACTGATATATAAGGCAGAGCTGACCGCTAGACTTTATTCTCTTGTATCCTCGTATTCTCAGATGCGCTTTCTCGCTTTCTTACTTACAGTCTTACTTTACAGAGTACTTTGATTCCCCTTTAAAGTTATATAGAGAGTAACATGGCTCAATCATTAAAGCTTTCCTTATGATAGTCACTTGTTACAACATTTTCAAATTGTTTAATTTTCTTTTGGTACTGGCATTTTCTACAAGTTGTTTGCAAATTGAACTGACATCACTGTATTATTTTTTGCCAAGCTATTTCTGACCGTGATGTGAGAATAAAGGAATGAAACGCAGAATTTAACTATGTCTATATGTTTTATGTGGGCATTTGTCCTCCTTTGGATAATTAAGTTCGGCTTTCCCCTCAGTAGTCCTATTTTTTATGTATGATGGCTGGTATTCCTTTTTTTGTAATTTGCCTACAAAAAATAGGTATATATTTGTTTCATCCACTTTTTGCAATACTCTTATGTAATGTTCTATATAAAAAGAACGCATCTCACTTGCTTAGCACAGAAGAATTTGGCAGTCTGTTGTAATTTTTAGAGACAGTCCATTTCTGTCATTTTGACTAATTATATGCATGCACCGTTCCTCTATTTAATACATTAATTTTATAGGACTGAAAATACATTAATGAGCACAATCCAGTAATGGGTACAATATGCATTTCCACTATGGCACTTGCTATTAAACTCAAAGGGGTTGTTCTCACTAGAAGGAGGAAGCCATAAGGATCTAGAACTTCCAGACTGTAGTCATAATAAACTGATGGCTCTGAAGAAGGAATTTATACTCAGCATACAGTGGCTACTTTTTCATTTCTAAATTTTTATCTCCTCTTACAAATTCGTTTCATTTGCTACTTCCATACTTCTATGAAGTTATTTCATCTGTGGGGTGGACAAATACAGGTCATATTTTGATTTAAAAAAATCACACCTATTTAAAAATAAGGAAAAAAGAATGGACAAGAGGGCATAGTTTACCTCTGTAGTTTATCTTCGGAATCATAGGCCATGGCTATGTTTTTGCTTAATAGCTTTTGTTTTACTTTTGCTTAGGGAAAAGGCATTAGCAGCGACTGACAATTATAGCTTTGAAGCTGCTGTTGACTGGTTAGTATAATTAGTTAACTAATATTGCTAGTTTGAAGCATTGTGGTGAATAGCCCAAGTAAGAAAGTGAAGTCTAATATTTAATTAAGAAACATTTTGGCATTTATACATTAAAATAAGTTATTCAATGCTACTGCTCAATAATATTAAACTATAGCCAAAAAATTAAATGAAATAAAACAACTTTTATACTAATTCCATATTTTTCTTATGCATTTTGATGGTGACGTGCTGAATGCAGTTAGACTAACAGGCAAATAGAAGCTGACAATTATATTTATACAAACTGTGGTGTCAAATACTCATTTCAATATGGCGAATTTTAGATTAAACAATATATTTATTGTGGGTGTTTGTAAACTTTGTTCAAATATTTGTGGAACATTGCACATTTAACAGTCAGGCAGACATGTGGGTTTTGCATTTCCCATTTTGACTGTGGGTGTAGAGGTTGCAAACACTGAAAAGTGAACCCCAATTTTGCCACGTTTTCCACGTGGTCTTCTTTTGTTATTCGTGTTTTACCATGTATACTATTTTCAAAATTGATATTACTATGTAATTCTAATCAATTAGAACTTACCATACATCTAAGTTGATAAAATTTAATGTATTTATGTATATAATACATAATGCACTACAACTATGACTTAACAGGTTTTTGTATTAAAGAATTGTCATGAGATGCATGTATTCTTAAGTAACGGGGTGTTCATATAATTATACAAGAATAGAAACTCTTACAAACTACGTGGTAACTTGTAGTTGATCACATTGATTTTCGTTAATTCATTGAATGTAGGCTAATGGCTCATAGTGATGACCCAGATATTGATGAACCATATCAACCCCCGCAAGGGCGTGTATTAGGTTCTAAATCAGAAAGCGCCGACAGAAATGAAGAAACACAAGGTACTAATACATTGATCTGATTAAATTTTATGGATGTACGTGGACAGTCTATTTATCTGAGTTTTCCTGGAACTTCAATTATTGGCAAAAGCTATGAAAATATCACACATCACAATGTAAGCATATACAATTTTTATTATATATTGGATGTCATGGAAAAAATATGCTGAAGCTTAGACTACAATAACATTAGAAGAAAGTGCCTTATAAAGTTGAACTTTCTAAGCATGAAACTACAGTGCATTGACTGTGCAAGTTAAAGTTTATAGTTTGTACTTTATGGCCAAAAAACATTTGCAAGTTAGAAATTCAAATGGCGGAACAATGCTATCTAATCATCATTTGAAAACTGGACATGTCAGTGCACATGAAGCACTCAATACATGGCAGCAAAACAATAAATAAACTAACCAGCTTTCATCATGGTCTTTACCATAGGAAATAAAAAAGCACTGATGAAGGTTTGTTTTCAAGAAAAAAATATAACTTAATCCTGAACTACAGTATTTTGAATTCCTAGAGAAAGTATATGACTGTCGTACAGTACTTAGCCGTTTGATGTAGAGGAACTGGAGGCAAAAAATTGATTAGCACTAGAACTAACTGCCTCTTAAAAGAAGTAAGAAACAGTGACAGTTGTTGGAAGAAACGTCCTCGTCTAGTTTGCAACTTTGCAGTGAAAATGGTGAACACTTAGAGTGTGCTTCCCCCAAATTTTAACAATAGCGACAAAATTTTTTCTGGTATTTATTTTTTTTTTGACTTGTCACTTTAAGAATTATTCATTTTTGGAAAAATCTAGGGAAATGATATAAAAACATTAGTTCTTTATGCATAAGCATATGTAACTTCAGCGTGGTGATTTTCAGGCTATTCCATTAGCTTCTTTTTATAATATTGTAATCAAAATTTCGGCACATTTTTTGCGCCACTTAATATAATCAGTCTTTTTTGAAGAACTTGCTTCCATTAATGTTTTTATATTTCCAAAGTTCTATTGATCTTTGATAACATTTATTTTTTAAAGCTGAATCTGAGCAAGGAGAATCAGAACCTAAAGAAAATGAATCCACCACAACGGCTAGCACAAGTAATGACAATGTGCAGGATGTTGGTGATGGCATAAGCACTCAGGTTGTGACCACAAAGAAATCTGTTAAGTGTGATGAGTATGTTAAGTTATAGTAATTACTCCATTCTACGTTTACTTAATGTTAGATTACCCTTAAAAATTATTTGTGAATGTGATTTTTATATAATATTTCCTTTTGTTTAAATGAATGTTACTTATTTTCTACTTTAGAATTAGCCATTTAATTTGTTATTATTATTGTTATTGCTGCTATTGTTTGTTGAAGAAATAACAATTTATGCTTATTTCTTTTGATTTTATGGCTTTTAGCTGTGTAGTTTAGTTTTTTGTAACAATGACTACACAAACATCAATTTCTTAATTTACGCTTTATTCTTAAACACTTGTTTAATCATTTGTTTTAGATGTGGGAAGTTATTTGTTCGTGAAGATGCTATTCAGGCACATGCATTTAAAACAGGCCATCAAAGCTTTTCCGAGTCAACTGAAGAAATAAAGCCTTTGACTGAAGAAGAGAAGCTTGAACAAAAACAGAAGTACTGTGAAGTTTTTAAGCAATAATTTGTTTATTCATATTTATTATTTTCAATCTTTTAAAAGGAAAAAAAATTAAAATTATTATTTGTACAGTTTTTTAGCTATTTTTTTATTTTTTAAACCTCATCTTGAATTTCTGAACAGATACATTGTTACTAGTTAATGTGACATCAGAGAAAATTGCAGACATCTCTATGGACATAGCAGCTCATAACTAGTGCCATGTGTTTGTCCCAGCAACTTTAAATAAGCGACCTTGTTTTGTCTCATGTCTGTTCCCATATGTCATTCATTCCTCAGCTTAAGTGGGGACTAACATCCAAACTATTGTCACTGTATATGCATTTCCAAAATTCTACTTGATATGACTCCATTATACACCACAAAGATTGTTATTTTTTTGGCTTTATTTATTTTTTGGTTGGCTTGCATATCATAGTAATTAATGATTTTTTGTTTTGTCAAACTTTTAACAGATTAGAGCAGATTATAAAAGAACGAAGGGAGAAGAAAATGGAACAAGAAAAGAAGGAGCAACTAGAAAGAGAGAAGCTGAGAAGAAAGCAAGGGAAAGATGTCGTTTCTTCTAAACAGAGGTAGCTATCCTACATCTTTTCAAGCTTGTTTCGCTTATTCTTCTTTTATGCCATTCACAGTTAGTTTCATTGCTAGCCTAAGGAAATTTATATGTATATGTACATCCTCTAAAATGTGAAGTACGATCACTCTAAAAAAGTTTTTAGTGAGCTTTTTTGGGTTAAATCTGTATTCTATGCAGGTATCATTATATTCATATATGCTGCAGCCTCATTTCTAGCTTTAGAACTGTTTATTGTATAGGGATGCCAATGTCTATAAGCTGACAAATTGTCTGTGTCTGGTGTTAACTGATTTTAAACAAAACTTATTTCTTGATTAAGCTAAATTTAAAACTTAGTAATTGTTATAAATTTTAGTAATTGATAAGCATATCCACTAATTGTTTTTAGTCGTGCAATTCGTAGTGTTCTGTATGCGTGTTGAGAAGCACCAAATTGTTGGCTGTAGTAGAACTTAGAGGGTCAGCTAAAAAAGTAACATGAAAATGTTTTTTATCTGCAGAGTAAAACACACACAGTTTTAAAAAGCACTGTCAATGTTAAGGTTTTGTATATATCTATTTTGTTTTTTTGTTTGTGTATGACTATGATTTTTTTTTAAAAAAGATTGCAAGAAATGGAAATGAAGAAAATAGCTGAAGAGCGAAGAAGAGAGAAGTTGGAAGACCAGAAAGCTAGGTGAATGTTAGGTCAAATAGAACGCTTGTTTTAGAACTTCTGAAACTATGTATACAACAGACTGAAACTGTTAATAGGACAGGTTTTTCACAAAGTAGCGGGTACTTTCCCAAGTACTTAATCAATGAAAGGCACAGATTTTGCTGTAGCAAGTTATTTCAATATATTTTGTTATACATAATTTTCATCCGCAAAAGGGCTACAACATATCTTTCATGAATGTCTCCACATGTATATTATTAAAGCATGTCTGAGTGACAGTTTTCGTGCATTATATTTAATAATGATTTGAGCAGCCATTTTTTTGAGTTAAAAGAAGCTTTGAATAGGGTAATGTTTGTATAGTTTTGATATCCTCGAACAAAAATGCCCATAATGGCGTAACTGCATGAGATATCAGTGCAAAACTATATATTTTCTGAAAGAGAATTAAATTTTCTTTCTAGCACTGTAAATAAAATGCTTAGGTTTTATTATTTAGTTGAGTAATTAATAAGATGATGCAAAATGTCTGCATAATTTTTGTTTCAAAGCCTTCTAGTTTCCAAGTGATAGCTTGTATTTAAAACTGTTCAACATAAAAACTGTAGAGCATTCTTTTCTGCACAAGAGTTTGCAAAAAGTATTCAAATCATTCTAACTGTAAATTTAACAGCTGTTCAAATGTGCTAAGGTGTTATGAAATTTGTACAGGAATACAATGGCTTGCTGCAAGTGAGTCTGCCCTGTGCAGCTATTGAATTGACAGTTGCCACTGTCAAGTATGATCAGTAGCTGCATAGTAATTTAGCATGCATCGTATTGTTTTATGAATTCGTTTGCTTGCAAGGGTTTTTGCAAATGCTGAAAGTTTGTTAGCACATACACAGTATTATTGACAAATAAAATGACAGAAATTATCACTAGATATTATATACATGTAATTGATTGTTAACTAAGTGATAAATGCATTTGTGAAATTGTTCAAAATTTCAAAAAATACAAAAACGCTGTTAATATTTTTTCATTCTTCATATTGTACATTCAAAGGCACTAACATTCAAGTGTGTTCAGAGTGCTGCTCACTGTCAGCACTTGCTGTTGTTACATCCTGTGAACACACACCCAGATGACAACAAAAAGTACCGTGGCAGGCTAATAACAGCCTGTGCTAATGAGTCACACGGCAGATCAATGTTCGCTGCTACGCTGAGATGCTGTACAAGCGCAAAACGAAACTTGTTCATTAGTATGCAAAAAATTTTCTTCAAATACTGACAATGAAGAATACAACAGAACTTTTATTGTTCTTATAGTATTTACTAGTATTTTAGCTACTTTTTTCAAAATTTTATTTAATTTTGAGTGTAGAAAGTTCAGAGAATAACACATTGTTTTTACCCATCATCTGTATGTGCCGGTCAGGAAGCAGTTAAGGGATATCCACATACAACGTATTGGCCAGAAATAAAAAACATCTTTTGTTCACTTGCCTAGTTCCCTTATTACAGTATTACCTGCTGCATACAATGCATATCACTACTTCTTTGTAAAATGTCCTATAATGGACTAAATTTGAGCAGTTTTTTTGTCATTTGAGAAAATGGGCGCAACTTAAGTTAAATTTTACATTAGGCCTTTCATTTAATTTAGTTGCAAATGCAGGAAAATACATCCATGGGCTGGGCTTTGCACCAAATTCCACAGAGGGTACTTGCAATAATACCCTAGATACCTTAGCTGGTTGCCTGCCTGCTCCATGAGTCCCTGCGTGCCACTGAGCTTATCACTGCTGTTATTGTTTATTTACAGATTAATCACACTGCTACTAAATAAAAAAATCAGTCTGTGTCATTAGCAAAAAGTGTTATGTAGGCTAATTTACATTAAACATATGTTTTTCATTATGTTTATTGAACTTTAAGAGCATAATTGAAATAAATATTAACTAAACGTAATTAGATAGTAAGATTTGAGAAATTACTCGCTGTTTGTTTGCCATTACATTATCTTTTCCTTTTTGTCATTGCAGGCAAAGAGTCAAAGAGCAAATAGCAAAGGACAGAGAAGACAGGAAGCACCGTGACGTAAGCAACTTGTTTTTTTTCCAAATTTCAAGTATTAGAGGAGAGAATTTCTTTTTGTACATGTTGGTTGCAAAATTAGTTAAACACTACTCCAGAATTGGACAGCCTGTCGAAAAAGTCTTCTTAGACATGGAGGCAATTAATTCTCCTGTCAGGCTTGAAAAGTACTTTGTATTAATTTAATAATAGCTATTTACATGTCTTTACTGATCAATCAACAGATAATCGTGTGGTGGGTTAAATTAAGCTCAAGACCTTTAACTCCTTCAGGACTGTAAGCGTTTGCTGTATTTTGCACGGGTTCATGAAAAATTGCTTTCACTAAGTAGCGATTACATTATATTTGATAATTTTTGTAGGGTTCTTCTCGTCACACAGTAGGTTTTCATGCAAAATTATATATAAAAACCATATGCTTTCTTTAGACAAATTAAAAATCGATTTTTGACTAAATATTGAAAAAAGCTTTCAGCAGTTGCAGTGTTTGTATTATAACAAACTACAGTATCACTTGTGTGAAATCGGGTAATGCAAAAAATTTCAACTATCCAGACACAACACTCCGATACACTTTGGCCTCAAGTCCACTCTATTCTTAAGGAGAAGTTCCTGTTAAAAGATGAAACGACCTTAATTTGTCCTTCGCTGATCAGTTGGTTTTTTCTGGAATAGCAGCAGAACAGGGCACAGCTTGGGTACACCAGACTAAGCTACTCGATAGACTAAGTTGGAGTGGCTGAAAATAGTGTGTTTTTCTTAATTTTATCTAATTAAATCACTTATAAATGTTTAAGCAAATAGCATGATTGGATAGCCTAGATTCTCCTGAAAAGACCAATACCTAATTTGTAATTATTTAATTATGTCTGTACTCATACAGTAGCAAAAAAGTCATAGGTCTTATAAGCTTATAAGATATAAGACCTATTTTGAATGGGGTGGTCCTGAAGGAGTTAACCATCTGCATAGAAGAGATTGTTTTATGGACTTAATTTTGAAACAGATAAATATTGGGTTTTTATTAGCACGATTGGAAATGCTACTTTTACTGTTTCTCGCTACAGCTGTCTTTATTAGTTCCATGTAAAAAAGTATGACTGTTTTGCACATATTTTATAATACTGTGAATTCTACTACATTTTGCCGACATAAAAACGAGTGTTTTGTTATTGTGACATGTAAGTGGTAAACTTATCTGTAAACGAATAATTATTGTATAAATTTTCAGTGTTGATTCACTTGGTGTTCTTGCAGTTACAAAATCAAAATGTTGCTGCATCAGCAACAGCAACTGTACCACAATTGGCAAAGACGTCTGTGCAGCAACAGCCTAAAAAAGAGTATGATAAGTGTAGATTACAGGTAAGGTGTACTTGTTATGCATACACGTACAGTAGGCGCCGCTTAATACACTCACTTTGGGACGGAAGTGTTTTGAGCCAATAACCGAGTGAGTCAATTAGCCGAAGGGTTTAGTATATTACAGGTATATTAGTATATACAAGTATGAGTAATCACTCACCACCTTGATAGGCATTGCAAAGGCTTTAAATGAATCTTAGAAATGAACTAGTTGACAATGTTTCTGACGTGGTCAAAAACTGAAGATTTTGCAACAATAGTTACAAAATTTGGCCTTAAAGATGAAGAGATGACAGTTTTTCTTGGAAGTGCTTATTTTCTTTTATTATTTACCTTGCTTGATACATGGGAAGTCCATTTCACATTGAAACCTCAGCTTTCACTGTTCAGCCCATCACCCACAGGTCCAAAGTCAACCAATCTTGGCATAACTTAGATCATTCAGTTTGTCTCATTGAGGCCTTTCATTTGATGTACTACAAGCTAATTTCGGTCGACACTGGAAGACATTTGTCTCCTCGACCCCTATGTTGCCTCGAACTGGGTCACAGGGTTAACAGATCACATTGTAACCTATACCATTCGATTTGCCTCATCGACACCTTTCATTTGATATGCTACAAGGTACCATTTTTCAACACTTGGTGCACTTCAGTTCCCGACCCCATTTTTGGCGGTTTTTGCCCCCTAGCAGAAAATTTTGCTGTACGCGCATGTCCCATATTTTGTGATGTGCAAGGCCATGACCCCACCTAGCAACGTACCAAGTAGTGTGGCCCTAATTCAAAAACTATGGGAGCAGATGGATCCTAAAGAAAAGTAAATGAAGACCCAGCCGCTCCGTGACCTTTGCCCCAACAACTCAGGTCAGTTGTATACATGTATACATAGATAACTTTGCCCAGAGAATTTTACCCTGTGAGCTTTTTGTCCCTAGTCCTCAGCATGTAAAAGGTCACCAATTGGGGGCACCCAAATTTTGGTCCCTCCCCCAGTGTATACATGTATACATAGATAACTTTGCCCAGAGAATTTTACCCTGTGAGCTTTGTGTCCCTAGTCCTCAGCATGTAAAAGGTCACCAATTGGGGGCACCCAAATTTTGCATTTTTGGTCCCTCCCCCAGTGGTTTAAAACTTGTCAGCTTTTTGAAACCCCAGGTGCACATCTACCCCACAGTACGCATATACTTGTGGAAAAAAAATCGGAAAAACCGAGAGCCCTAGGAGGAGATGCATTCTAAAGGAAAAACTGACATATGCCCACTGCCCTTCCCCCCTTGATCAGTGGTCAGTGGTCACCACACTGTTGTACATCCCCGCACCGGGCTACCAATCCTGTGAGTTTGGTGATCCTAGTTTGCAAGGCCTACGAGTTATTAAGCGTTAAAGTGGCAGAGAATAAATAAGAATAATAATAAAAATAATAAATAACTCGGTGAAAAACAGTAAGATTTTGCTGTAGCAAAATCTTAATTAATGTCAAAATACCTGCGTGCAATTATTTAAGAAGCAATTTATATCAGTGAATTAATAAAAAAAGAAAAAAATTGCAAAAGTCTGATTATTACCATTAAAAATTACAACAATTACACAAGGTCATTTGCTTCATTTTTCATGAAGAAGTTGGTTTATGAAATTCTCACAGTGATAAAAACATTGAAAATCTGTTATTGTAGGCTGCACATATTTATGCGAAACACCTAGTCACCGAGTGCTTGAGCTGCAGTTGGTGATGACCTTTTAAAAAGCAGTAGGAGCTTCAAAAAACAAACTGCCGGGCAAGTGATTAAATGCTTAGCTTCCAGAAACAAGAACTACAACACGAGGTTAATTGCAGAGGCTAAGCGGGTGACAGATTCAATGCAAAACCGCTGCACTAACATATTATGGCATTATGATGAACGTACTGTACCTTCTTACAAACAAAGCTGTACTTAACGTGACTGACTGTTTTTAAGTATATTATAGTGCACAAAATTGACGTAAAATGACATGAAGCAGCAAAAGCTCTTTGGGCACACACCTTATTTTACGTGCGTGAAGTAAAATATTGAGTAAATTATGCGGAGTTATTTGAGTCAATTACTGACAGTTTTTATATACATTTCAAAAAGGAGCGGTTCCAGGTGTTTTTGAGTCAATTAAGGGACTGAGTCTATTAACCGTGAGTCTAATAAATGGCGTCTACTGTATAAGATCATTTAATGCCTGGGAATGGGAATTAAGTAATCCTTCTCTTATTAAGAATATTCACAAAAGAATGGCTCACAGGTAAATGCCAAATTTTCGTTGCACTAAATGTGGCTGTTTTACAGAAATGAATATCTATTATTTTGGAATCAGTGCATTTACAGTAACTGTATCTTCATTGGGTCTACATGCACGCTAACATTAACACTTTTATGTCAGAAGCGACGCAAACTAAATGTGATTACTTTTATATTATCCAACCAAGAAATGTGTACATCTGACATTTTGAATTTATTTCTAATTGCAGATAAGATTACCGACTGGTCAGTCTCTCACACAACAGTTTGGTGTCAGGGAACAGTTAGCTGCTGTACGACTTTATGTGCAAATGAACCGGACAGATGGCAGCACGGATCCTTTCGCCCTAATGACCACATTTCCAAAGCGGGTTTTCACAGAAGAGGATATGGAAAAACCACTTTCTGAATTAAGTATGCAAGCTAAATTTCTGTAATAGTCTAAACAACAAAAGAATTAAAGCAGTGTGAATGGTATCCATTGCAGTAGCCTAAATGTTTCTGAACTGTTAAACATTTTAAAAGGAAATTGCAAACCAGAAGAAAATTACTAAGATACTTGGTATCCTTTTTGTGTAACAGTATAGTCCTCTAGAACCAGGTATCTGTATTCAAAGGCAAGGCCTACCCAGATAATTGTGGAAGAGTCAGAACCTCTCATTATCAATGATTCTTCTCAGTGGCATTGATGTCTTCACTGCCTTCAGATGTATATAAAACTTTGTTTGCATGTTTGTTTACATTGGTAATTTGAAAAAAGCACGACTTAGTAAGTATTTGGAAACTGCCTGCATCCCAGCAGAAGCAGGTAATGATAAAAAAACATTGTTTTGGTACAGTCGAATCCATGTAATGCGATTTTCTGTATTGAGTGTATTTCGTACTGTCCATTATGTACATTTTATTAACTCCCAATGTTATTTCTAATGTAAAATAGCAATTATACGATGCTTGTAATTTCTACATTGGTTATCTTTTGACCAGTGAGCATAACTTAAGCTTGTTAACTCCAGATTCCCACAAGTACAAATTACAAACAACACACTGCTAGTTAGTCTAGTAGAAACAGACCAGCATGTTAGAGGGTTAGTAGTGTCAGAGAGTCTGTAGTACGTGGCTTTTTGCTGGTTTGGTATTGAATACCTGTAAGCAGCTGGCAGTAAGAAATTGGCAATTTGAACTATAATGGCAAATTTTTATCAGAGTGGGCAGCCAAAGTTTTTTTTAGTAATCAATAATTTGACTGTGTGGCATTTAAATCTATGCAGTTCAGGATGCTGACTGATTAAATTAGGCCCAGCATAATGATGTGTAAAAACAATCGATTGGCAAGGTGGGCAAGGGCAGAAATCGTATTACAAGTGTTTTTTATATTGAACTCATATTGGCGAGACTTTGAGAAATTATTGTATAAGCGGGGCTTTTGTAGTAATGAGTTTCATACTAACCATAAGTTATTACATAGGCTTTGTTATAACTTTGGCAGGGACATAATAAAGTCATCGTACTACTGGGACTTTTCGTTATAAACCGAATCGTATTACCAGCATTTGATTGTACATGCATGCATTTTTGTGAAAGTACAAAACTAAGAAGCTTCTCTTGTTTTTTTCAGATCTGGTGCCATCAGCAGTTGTATTAGTGACCAAGCCAACATGATATTATTGAGAAAGGCAAGTACGAAAGCAAGTTTTTCGAGTTAAACGTGAATTAGTTTGTCGTGGTGCGACTGGGACCTAACTCATTATCAATTTCAGGCTTCCAAGATGACTTAATGGTCCATTTACACGATTAGTTTTTTAACTGTTGAACTAAAGCTGACAAACAAAAATAGTTAAGATGAGCTGCCGAACTCAGCTGCATACAGATGCAGCCTCTCTTCGAGGAAAATAGTCCTTATCAGCACAGAGAATAAAACCACCCAGAGCAAAAATTGAAGCAGTTCATCATTCACTCACTGACCAGCCTCTGCACCACCTTAACTTCAGTAACCAAATTACCATGCTGCCACTGAACATTGCCTAGAAGTTGTACAACTTGCTGTAAAATATTCGTATCAAGTTTTAGCACACTGTCTGTTTCAAAATTGAAATTGACAGTGTCACCGTACTGAACAAATGTATACTGGTTATTTTCCAATCTACGTTGATATTGGTTACCATTGGTGCAAAAAGAATGTGAAATTTTTTCCAAATTTAAAAAGTTAGGAACTTGAAGGATTTCGAATATTTGAAGTTACTCCATTGCTCAGTCCGAATTAATAAAATTTTTACCATTGTCAAACCAGTTTAATATAGTGGGAATGTGGCATCTACAAAAATGGTAGTTGCATAGCTGAAGTCACTTCTCTTTATTATTAATATCAGAAAAACTAAACATGAAAACGTTATACGTAAGACATGCCACCTATCCAGTATGTATGTGAAAGTCTGACTTCTCCAGTTTGGATGAATATTTTGTTTTTATTTTCAGAGATGGAGCATTTGTACAGTTGGAAAGCAATATTGAACGTGCAGGCACACACAAGAAAGCATCCGAGTGTTGAACTTTGATTCTTCTTTGAGCCTGCATCACCAGCACCATTTACCTTGGCACCTACATGACACACCTATGAGACTGCACTTGTTCAGTCGTTTGAAGTGGTTATCGTCGAAGATTATTTCCATATTCACACTTTAGGACTGCTAGAAAGCCTACTTTTAAAACAAGTACTACAAGTCCTGAGTATATTTTATTGTAATGAAAATAACTATACATAAAAAGTGATACTGTAAAATGAAGGTTCAAATAACAGCATGAGCTCATGCCTAAAAGTATTCTACTACTTGATGTACAAAAAGCAAAAATAATTAAATAAATGTCAGCAAAAGCTGAAAGTTGGCCAGTAACTGTAACGTAAGATAATGCTCAAATGTGCTAGCTGAAGGATTTCGTTAATCACACGTTCAAATTATGCAATACATTGACCAGTGTTTCTATCATCTATTTTTTTGTAAGTTCCATAATTCACTGTGGTTGTTGTCTCTTGTAATTATTTTCGATGCTTTAGTGAAGGTAAATTATAAATTGAAAGAAAGTTGTAATTGCACATTTAGCACTTGAAACATGTACTGTATGAGACATGAACTGCATAGGGTAAAATATATTAACTTTACTAGGATCTGGCAGCAAACTGCAACTATAAATCTATAAACATAATGCTTAATATTTAATGAATTCTCAATCTCATATTTTGTGAAGCTGAAAAGTAATTCAGCAGGTAGGTTCAAACACTACATTTGTATAATATAAGCTTTCGAAGTCTACATTCAATTAAATAATAGATTTTAAGTGTCGGTAGTTGTTCAATGTTTTACTATGAAAAAATAAAAAATGCAACTTTGTGAAACTCATTTTAAATAAATAAGTCGTAAAATATTAAGAACAACACAAAAAAGTATAATGACTAATTAATGCTGAATGGTATTTCGTGGAAATGTATTAAGGATGACTTGATGCTATAGAGTTGGTGTTCGCCGGTGACGTACTACTTTGCTTGAAGGAATACTTTCAGCCGAAACTAACTCAACAGACTCATCATCTTTGCTGTCATTGCGCTGGGCATCTATATTAAATTTGATATTTGACTCAGCACTTGCTTCTGAAGAATTTTCGTCATCTTCTTTGTGCACATGAATTGCAGGCACTTTTTCATTACTACTACCTCCTAGCGAATTCAGTTTTGTAGGGACTGAGAATCGACCTGCACAAAATAAAAGACATTGGTGCACCCTCGGGAGGGATTCAATGCATAAGCTCAGAACAGAATAAAATTACTGGGAGTTGGCAGACATAATCATTTTACAATTAAGTTCAGCGTGAGATTGATTTTGCACAACAAAAATTGTATGAAATAGGAATCAGCAAACTTTCAATGTTATCTTGCTTTAGCAACATATTGACAAATTGCATTTTTGTCCTGTTTCTACAGATGAGAGAATATTTGGACAAGGAATTCACAGCAGAGATAGTTTACCGACTAAATGTTTTTCTTATTCAGTAGGATTGGATTATCCTGAGTCTGATGACACCATGGAAAACACATTCTCAAAAGTTGAATTTCTGAGACTAGACTTTTAGTATATAATTAAGTCCCACGCAAAACTTTATGAAAATTTTATTCTAAGAATCAATTTGATATTCCCAAAGGTACTGAGCTTATGTAACACTTATTATTATGCTGTACACTAATTAAATCTGTCTTCAGCAGTCAAATAGAATTTTTTTACAATGCTGTAAGTCAGATGAGATAAATAGTAATATAAATTGTACACACCCCTCTCACTAACAAGCCTTTCGCGGGCTGCAATTCTCCTCCTTTCCAGCGAAGGGTCATAATCTATTCTAATAATTGTTTGTTGCTGATCCTGTTTCCAAAGATATTGGTACCATGACAACAACGCAATCACTGACAACATCATCATATTGAAGGAAATACCAGCTAAGGCTGAAGTCAGTGGAAATCGGAACAAAAGGTACCTAAAAATAAAACAGAGTTTTACTGATCTACACTATCTACAAGGACATTACTGACTCTCTGCTATTGCTGTAAGGACATAAACAGCTGCTCAGCTGTGTCATATAAATATGTTAGTGGTAGTGTTGAGCTCTCAATACTCTTTTTACCTTTGCGAAAAGCACTAAAGCTTGAGAATTGCCAAAAATAAATTTACAGAAACAATCAATCAGTCATTATCAGTGTTGGCTAATAAAGAAACCTTACGTATGACCACTTACCGAAGACCTGTAAAATGAGCATGAATTACTAGAAAAGCTGAATAAATTTCGATGCGCTTGCTCTGTATTTCAATATAAGCACCCAGAGCTGGTCTATACTGAAAAGCAAAAAACGTATTGAATGTATCACTTTACTCAGATCCGCAAAATTTGGATTTTCATTATTATAATCTTCATGGAAAGAAAAAATTATCAGGAAAGTGACCACTTGCGTATTAACACTAACATTTCGCAATGAAACTAGCACAAACAGATAAACTTTACTAATAGTGTGTGAAAGCAGGCAACATGCTAGTCAAGTTATATCACATGCATTATCTTGGAACAATGCATTTAATGCTGTAAACCACTTAGCTGACTATCTTAGTAAATATGACTGTACCAACTGTTTGCCACAGTGCTACTTACTACTAATGCTATACAATTCTGACAGGGCTGGAATCTTATCTTATTGCCAAGGATAATCCTCAGAAAATGAGACACATGACTGGCAAAGCCGTAGAGGTGAATTAACCACATTAGACACGATTATAACCTTCCCTTAAGAAGGATAAGGTGGAGGCTGAAGAAACGGCTCATATGCACTTTTACCAACAGCTACATTTCCACTTACTAGTCAGGCCTGACACTTCTTAATTGCACATGGTGTCCACTCAACAATTCCCTTGCTCATACAAAACACTGTTGCCATAGCAAGATTGTAATAAATACTTGAATAATCTATGCAAAATTATTATTGAATAGAATCTACATACGTAGCTAGATTGCATCTGCCAATCAATTATAGTTCAATTGTCAGCAGCTGCTTTATAAAATGAACTTCTTGACTAAAGTTTAAAACTTAAGCAGTGATGTTTAATCGAATAAGCTAAGAATTCTAAATGTAGTGCAGCAAGCACTAGTTCACTTTGTGGCATCAAATATAGGGAACTATATCTTTTTTACAGAAATAAACTGTAGCCTTGTAAACAAAAATGTAAAAAAAAATTAACATTAGGTAATAATAAAGGTAACCGTGCTGTAACCACTACATTTTTATTTATGGAAAGACTAGTTGTAAAATAGAAGTTAATAATTTTTACCGCATCTTCTAAATAATTATGAAAGACTTCCACAGACTGAATTTGTTCCTCTTTCATCTGATCTAATATCAGAAGAGCCGAATAACAGAGAGTATACAAATAGCGCAGCAGTGTAGACTTGTAGTGTAACATTGCCTGTTCAAAAAAAAAGACACTAAAGGATCTGAATGTTCTAAAGCAGTTTTAAATGTTTTTATGCGGAACTGCAGAATATTTAATGATTACTAAAACAAACAAAATCAGACAAGATTGCAGAAGAGTGAGGTTGGAGAATTATTTATGCTCGCCATTATAGAAAGTTGATCTCAATTTCGCAATTGCAGTCAGACTAATACCAAAGATATGTAGAATTACTATCCCAAATTCAAAGATTTGCCCACTGTCTAAATTAGGATAACAGTCTAAGATGAATAGTTCTTAAACATATACTTTTCTGTAATAAATTAAACAAGTCAAATTAAAAAAAATTAACTTACCCAAGCTAATAATGGTTATTGAGAATGTTTGACAAAATAAACAAGTAATCAATTGATCAATGACAAAACTGTACAGTTTTATAACTGAAAAGCCTTTAGATCAATTTACATGAGCAGATAAATATCTAAAGCATGAACTGTAGCTTCCAAGTTTACATGATGCAAATGATACACTTGCACTTGATATTATAGCAAATTTTGTTAAGAAAACAGTTAAAATAACTAAAAAATTACTGCTTTTAAATTAATTAAAACTACTTAACAAATTAACAAAATTTAATTATATACCAATTAAGTACAATAAACTACACACAAATTAAGCCACGCTTGCTTTTTCTAGGTCAATCAAGGTTAGTGGTGAATGTCAGCGATATTTCTGAGCTTCTTAAATACACCTTTTATACTCTGTTAATATATAACCAATTTTTTGTTGATACAGAATGTCCTAAACACACACGCATGCACGCACACACACAGTCGAATTCCATTAATACGATTTTCACGGGACCAAAATATTTTTCGTAATAAACGGTTTTCGTAGTATCCATTTACATGTATTTTTACTTCTAATGTAAAATAGCAATTAACAGGGTCTCTTCATCAGTTTTCTTTTGTCAGGGATAATAATTTAAGCTTGCTTAACCCCCATTTTACAAAAATACAAACTGGAAAAGTACCTCAACGTATTACCAGTCTGTTGCTGTAGATTGTCTAAATTTTAAAGCAAGCAATGGATTAATGGTGCCAGAGAGTTTGTGGTATGTTAATACAGCGAAAGTACAGTCTGTAGTACATCCCAATATTAATGCCCACCCACTCAACAAAACATTACTACAACCACTGCTATGATATTACAATTGGATACATGTAAGTGAGGCCAACTTGTTTAGGGAAGGGAAGTCAGACTGTAAGAAACACTAGTTTTACACTACAAGGGCAAATTTTTATCATATTGGAATGGCATTTTGGAAATCAACAATTTGACTGGAGGTAGTTGTTTGTACACTCATTTTAATGATTAATTTTTAAACTGTGAAAATTTTTAACTGGAAAAAAAAATCCATCAAAAAAGTAAAAATGCGCTGTAATTAACTCACTCACATTTTATTATCAAGTCTTGAAGAAATCAGTAATTTTACTGTTTTGTGTTCTTATGAAGCAAAATTTGTAATGATGTCATTTAAACTTTGCACTGAACGTAGAATATCTGACTGAATGCATTAACTAATTTAAACCACCTTGAAAGTTTAAACTAAACTATTACAAAATGTTGCAACTGCATGATAACGTACGTGCATTACATAATGACGTATAATCCTAATCGTTGCAAAAAAACATAGCTGTGGTTACTGTGGCAACAGGCGAAGAGTGTCTAGAGTCTAGACAGGGCAGGCCTGTGCAGAATTCATATTAAAAGTGTTTATTTGTATTAAAATTACATTGGCAGGACTTTGGGAAAACGTCGTACAAACGGGGTTTTCGTAATAACGAGTTTCTTATTAACCATACATGATTACATAGGTTTTATTATACTTTGCAGGGACCTATAAAATCATTGTACTATCGAGAGTTTCGTTATAAGCCAAAATCATATTACTGGGATTCGACACACGCACACACGCACGCACACACACACACACACACACATATAAGCTGGTAATACAAAGAATTATCAGCTAGAAGAGGCTTTAGCCTTAATTAATTATACTTAAGATTTGTAAAAACTATTGTCAGTTTCACAAGGGTACTTTTTAAAGTCTGCATGCATACATAATGTGTTTTAGATCTGCAATTAAGGGCTATTCGGTACAGTGGAGCACTATACTTACTGATCTAGCAGAGGTTTGCACAACCTGCCCATGTTTTGTATACAAATGTACCACAACCATGAACATACCTAAAAAATATCAAAATGATATTGTAATAATGAACCAAGCAACCATTGTTAATTACAAATTTGCAATTAAAAAAAGCTAAAGGGAAAAATTAAAATTGACATTAAAGATTATGTATGATCTCACCTAACTTCTGATTCACTTCAGACTCTGGCATTTCCATTTGAACAGTTATGTCATAAGGCTGTCCAGGCATTAGTATCTACAAAATAAAAAAATGCAGCTATTGCAGCTGCTTGGTTTCAGCAAAATACTTTAAATAAATGATAAAAGTCAGCCTACTAGCGATGACTTACGTACAGTACAAAAACAGAGTGTATGAAAAATCAGTGCCAAGGCAAACATGTGCCGCTACTTGTAGTGCTGCTGGCGTGAAAAAATATACATGAAAAAAGTGAAGCAGTACTAAATTGTGTTATTTTTTCTTTTTTGAGAAATCCTTTCCGAGTCCTAATCCTTGATCCTAGTGAGATTCAATGGGTAATCTTACATTATTGTACAAAAGCAACCTGCAAACTTCTCTGCTTAACACGAACATAAATACTTTATGTCTTCACTTTTGACCAATGCACAATATTGAAAATACTTACAGGCTGGCCTCCAGGGTAAGTGAAACTGATGTTTGCAGCAGGAAATGAACACAACTTTTGCTGTTCAGGTTCACACTCAGTCCTGATAAAAAAACACATTCGTGTAATAGGCTATGCAGAAAAGTTGCGTGACACATACTATACATATAAACAAATTACTGTGTATACATAAGCCTTATGAGCTTTTTTGTGCATTACGATGCAAATATAATGAGTACATAAGGCCAATAAAAACTAGCTGATAATAACCGGTGTTATTATTTGCTGTTATGCAACTCTACTACAGACATGTTGAGTCTCTAAGAAACATACTGAGCAATGAACGTTCAGCACTCTTGTCGCTTCCTTGCAAAATATCCCTGTATTCACTTATATTATATTTAATATCACTTATATTATTATATTAATATTTCAGTATTGATATACAAGAAGCAATTGTAATTCCAATAGTACTGTTTCTGTGCTTACTAGCACCTATCTTCAGGTGGTAATTGCAATAAAAGGAACATTGACTTAAAATAATAAACAAAGATGCGAAACAGAAACAGTTGAAAATATGAGAACAATTAACAATAAATATTAATAACATATTGAGATAAATGTGTGATATTATACTGATAAACAAACAAATTTGTGCAGCAAAATCTTGACATCAGCTTGTACATTTTGATAAAACTGATTTAATTGTGTGCCTTTTTGTTTTGTTACTGGAAGGATACAAAATTTATGTGATACACATTAAAACTAATATACCAGCAAATTTTTGTTAGCTCACATCTTACCAATGATCTTATAAATTCTCACCAGTTTGCCCTAGATACATTTTGTAAATTTTTTCATAGACAATGCATTTTTATAGTAGAGTGGTTAATGTCAAAATACAGTTTTAAGAATTGTTCGTTTTGTGATAAAAGTGCTTACTTTGGTTCATCTAGATGGCATTCAAATCTAGAAGTTTCATTCTATGGTGGTTCTACCAGAATCTCTCAGTGGAATCAGGGAGGATCCTATGATGAAGTTAGGGTACCAAGGGTCCATAATGTTATATGCCTAACTTTACTGATAAATTATGTGCTCTACATAACTGCTATAGACATTTAGATCTTGTACTATTGTTTTAGAGGTGGTTCCACTACTGTCTTCCAGTGGGACGAGGGCAGATCCCAGTGATGAAGTACAGTAATCCCAGAATACAGTCAAACCTCGTTATGGTATCTCCTCCTTTACAATGCCAACCTCGTTTCATGTGCAAGTTTTCAGCAAAACAAAATGTTTGTATTTGCATAGACATTATGTATTCCCCATAACTGCTAAAGTTATTTTACAGAAATGAAGTAGAACTTAATGTATTTTATATTGTAATCATCACACTAGAGGCTAACGTCCTGTTTAGAGGGTTGAAGAAATTAAGTCTGAATATCTGATCAAATATACATGTAAATATTATTTTTGTTCTGTATCACTAGCTTTAAAGCTTCTGGACTACCTAATTGAAACTTGATACCTTGTACATATAGTCTAAGATGAAGGGGAAGGTGATTTCAAATGACACACAAATACATGACACCAGATCAAGCTGCAGAGTTTTTTGAATGGGACTGTTATAAGGTAATATGAACGACATTTATTATTATGCTACAAAATTGTACAGTTTTACGTGATTACAGATACGGATACTAAAATTGAAAACATACAAATTCACAATAGTTCAGTGCAATGAAGTTACAATTTGTACAGCTTCACTTTTCACTGACAAAAAAAACAAAATGAAACAGTTTTATAAAGATAACTGATAAGCAATGACACGTGCCAAATTCGATACTATAACGATAAAAACAATTTTTTAGTACCGATAAGATAATCGATAATTATCTATATGTACCGTTATCGTTAACTTCCCTAACTTACTGCATATTCATTCAGCGCTAGCTTTAGAAAAATATAGAATGATTTGTTTAGTTGTTTGTGCTAGCTACCAACTGGAAAACGACCAGATCAATTAATAAGCAAATGCTCATCTTGTCAGATCTTAACTTAATGCTTGAGTACAATATCAAGTAACAATTCTTGTAAACTTTTTTGTCTATCTCTTGTTGCATTTGCAACAGTGCTTTTACACCTGCTAAGTAGCTTATAATTTTTCCAGACTTAACTATGCGGTCATAGTCATGAAAGTAAAACTTCAAAAGTTCTAAAAATTTTGAGGACATTGGGCAATGAACGAGGACTCATGCAATTTTAACTACTGGATAACATTGTAGGCTTGCAGCATAGCACAGAAAAAACGTACTCTTGCATGAACAAGACAATGGCATGACGGCGCTGGTACCCAAGTGTCTAACACCCAGATGGTTGCAGCAAAAAATGGCCCGTTGCCACCTGCAAGGCTCCAATGAATAAGTTTATAGCATGATTTACCAGCTTTTGGAAATTCCCCAATTTGTGCTCAGTATCTCGCGGTATAAAGTCCACAGTAGACTTAGGTTTAGATGCAATCTGATCCATGTGATTAGTCCACTTGAGATCGCGTCAGATATTGACATCAAAGTGAGGATTCGTCTTCTTCGTTATGCTGATGATCTCAAACTTGTCAGAATGAAATTCCATCTTCTATTTGCTTGACCATGCTACAAGACTGTCCAGACCCTCTTGGAGCATTTTGGTAAATTGTCCGTTCTTTAGTGCTAAGTAAGACATGGTGTCGTTAGCAAACAAGCGAACTTCAGACCAGAAACAATGAAGGAAATCAATGGATACTATCAAGTATCATGGGAATAAAGGGATAATTATAGGAAATGCAATTCAGGATTCAAATTTAAGGTAATTAAAATGCTAAGACTCACTTGAACTGCAAATAAATAGGATACGTATGTGACATCGCTGGCATATACACATAGTGAAAACTTCCATACATAAATACTGATAGCCACAAAAGTAATAAGAACACTGCAAAAGTAACAAATGCCTTAACAAGCTTCTCTTTTATTAAGTGAAACCATTGGAAAATGCGCCGGTTCGCTAATTTTATGATGTGAAACGCGTCAAACATTATTTTGCAACTACTAACAGTTTACATTTATTAGTTTAGAAATAAAACGTTCGCAATCTTGTTCTCGACTCAAACTCATGCACGCCGCCATTAACCAAAAATACAAATTTGTAAACTTGCTTACTTGCATCACTTGCAATCTTGCGCTAAACTCACGCTGACTTCTTTGTAGAGAATGCCAGCACCTCTCTATACTTTTACAACTTTCAGAACTATCAAACTCTAATTCGTAATTATCAATGCCATTTTCAGAATAAACAATTTCAAGTTCAAAACAGTCAAAATCAAATTTGGAATAATCAACATCAATTTCAATACTACAACTCAATACTGAGTTTACGATTAATTAAAGGCAGTGGCTAGAGGTACGGATCCGTTCTCGTCTTTTCTGCGATACCGAATACGGATCCGTATTCGTAGCTATTTTTGCAACAAATGCGGAACCATGCTTTTTGTGACATTTACAAAATATACAGATTTTGACCATTTTTACGACATACGGTGTCTGACCATGTGCCTCTTAGCTTCACATTAACAAACAGTTTTCAACAATAGGGCACACATACCAAGCCTAGTCAATTTGTTGCCCGTATTTACGGATATTACGGAACGAGGATGTTCAATTTCACTCAATTCGCGCATTTGCGGATATTTACAGTTGCGTATTTTGCGGTTGTTGATACTTTAGACACGGATCTGTATTCATAGCTATTTTTGCAACAAATACGGAATCGTGCTTTTTGTGACATTCATTGGCGTATGGGATGGGCCGGAAACAATTAGCATGCACAAAATTGAAAATATACTAGTTGCTGGGTTCTCCGCAGGTCTCCTATTGTTTATAAAAATCTTATCACTTCCTGTCTTCGGTGCGCGCGCATTGATTATTCGCCAGTGATTATCAAAGTCAAATTCCCCATTATTTCATATTATTTACAAAACCCGAGTTTGTGCTTTGCGATTTCTGGTCCTTTATTTATTTAGGATCTGGACTCACTGCCTGTATTGTACTGCATTGTGTTGCCGGAAAAATCAATTTTTCTTAATTATCTCAAAAACGACCGCACTGATTTCAAAGGACTGCAGCTGAGATTGTTGATTACACGCAAGAACACTCCATCATGTCTATACTTCCAACTTTTTCAAAGGTTGTCATAATTTTAGCATCTATTCCGACCACGTCTTGTTCCGCCGAACACTCCTTCAGTGCCCTTCGCCGTTTGAAAACATACTTGAGAAATACGATGGGCCAGGCACGTCTCTCTAACTTAGCCATTCTAAACATTGAGCGTTAGGTGACCAACTGCGTAATGAGGAACAAGATGGAGCAAATAATTGATATATTCGGCCACCGAAACAAACGTGATAAATTCTTTTTCTGACCGACATGAGAAAGTGGCAAGTGTCTGTGCATAGTTGCTTTCTTAATTCTTGCATCTTGCGTGGTGATTGCTAATTTGACAGATTATGTAACCGATTTGTATATCAGTCATGAAATATGGATAATTCCTCTTTACTGGTTCATTGCTCTGTCATCTCAGTCATTCAGTGTTCACTGGAAATGAACTGTTCTGTTTTGGAAGTTATCGCCACACTTCTAGTTTTTATGACACTGTTTATACCATAATCAATGACAATGTTTGAAACCTAATGATCCAGGTGCTTGTGCATAATCAAACAAGCACAGCTTATCAAGATATCTGGCCATATAAGTCATATCATGTGTTGTGCATCACATTTCAATATGGCTAATAAATAATGTGGATCAGCTTCATGAGTTCAGTCTTATGTCATCTAATGACGCCTTTTTGTATTTGCTATCTGGAACTTAGTAAGGTGTACTTGTTGAAACGGGGGCCTAAAAATCGGGTGAAATTCTAAGAATTCTGGCAAAGAATCCTCTGCCCCCCCCAAAATGCAGGGACCCCGTATGCTTATGGTGACATTTACAAAACATACGGATTTCGACAATTTTTACAACATACGGCGTTTGACCATGTGCCACCTAGCTTGACATTAAGAAACGGTTTTCAACAATAAGACACACATACCAAGGCTAGTTAATTGGTTGCCCATATTTTGCGGATATTATGGATACGAGGATATTCCATTTCACTCAATCCGTGAATTTTGAGGATGCGGATATTTACAGTGCGGATTTTGCGGTTGCTGACACTTAGAGACTCGGATCTGTATTTTTAGTTGCTGCAGTCCGGATACTAACTATCAACCAATCTCTGTTTAATTATTACCGTTCAATTTGCCTGATCCGAGACCTTTCTTTTGATGTACTACAAGCCAGTTTCGGTTGACACTGGAAGGCACTTCTTTCCTCGACCCTTATTTTGCCCCCTAGCGGGGTCGCAGGCTGTAACCCATGCCATTCGATTCGTCCCATCGAGGTCTTTCATTTGATATGCTACATAGATGCATTTCTGTTCCCAATCCGGTTTTTGTCCCTAGTGGAAAATTTTCCTAAACGCGCTAATCCAATGCAAGGCCACGAACCCACCTAGCAATATACCAAATATTGTGGCCCAGGCTCAACAACTGTGGGAGCAGATGGATCAAAAGGAAAAATAATTAATGACCCGCCCGCACCATGACATTTGTCCCGGGCAACTCGGGTCACATGAATACACTGTACATAGATAACTTTACCAAGAGAGTGTTGTTTTGTGTCCCTAGCCCTCAGCACGTAAAAGGTCACCAATTGGGGACCTCAAATCTTGCATATTGGCCCTCCTTCAGGGGTTTAAAACTTGTCAGATTTTTAAAACCCCAGGTGCAGATCTACCCCACAGTACGCATATATTTGTGAAAAAAAATCGGAAAAACTGCGAAATAGTGAAAATAATATAAAATATAAATTCATATAAAATATTGCTCACTTTTGCATTATATTGTTAGTATCACACAGGAGCGCCATTTTGCAAGACGCACAAGAAAGATTTTTGGGCCCAATTATACCATCATCGCTAGCTGTTTAACTCCAGTATTGCTGTTAAAAATTTTTTTGAGGTAATATTCAGTTATAAGAAACATTTTGATAATTAGTATAGCTAATAAAATGTATATGTCTAAAAAGTGTGTCTAAAAAGTCACCAAGTGTCCTTCATTGCAGGCTTGCAGCTTGTCAACATTATTCATTTCAGTATTTTGATGCAGAGTAAATTATTCTAACTAATCCACGAATAAAAAACTTTGAACAAATCAATGCAATGTTCAGCAATTAATTGCAAATAGGGTTTGTTTTATATAGATCTACATAAAAGCAAGAAATTGGGCTATGAAACGAGTTGTTACATTAAGATGAAAATATTTATCAAAAAAGCTTGTCACGAAATTATTCAAGCTTTATGAAATTATTTCATAATATTGAGGGCATTTAATCATTACTCAGAACAAAAAGACACATAAGTAGACTCCAGTTAAAACTCAATCATCATTGGAGCTAAAATTAGTCCTTAATGGTGTTATAGTGTGGTGATAGTTTTCCTGTGTGGAATTACGAAGAGCTGCAGCAGCATGAGTAAGTTGCAAAGCGGCATCTGGATGAACACCAGCCGGCAGCATTGAACACTCCCTCTCTAATATTGATGCAAGTCCGTCTAATAATTCATGAAAACCAAAAGCCAGAGCAGCTTTACGTAGTCTGTTCATTTCTTTGTAAAACTGCTGCTGCTTCTCTGGCAATTTTCTCCCATGTCGCAGTATCTTTTGAATATCAGTTTGCAATCCTGTCTGCCTGATCCAAACAACACAGTTCTGAGTGTAGCTGTGTCGCTCAGACGGTTTTACGGGAAAAGGGGGTTGAGTGCCATCGCTATGAAAGTCATTTAATGGGAAAAGCTTATCAAGCCTTCCTAACCAAGGTACAGATTCTTCTCCTTGTTCAAACACAGACAACATTAAATTGGACTTCTTTTTGCTATCAGCCCAAGAGTACAACATTCCATACCAGTCATCACTCAATAGACAAATAGCAACCATGCTTTCAACTTTTAAACTTCCATGTAGCAGAACACAAAAGGAAGGACACTTGCTGTTAGCCTCGCTGTCAACTTCATCTTCGTCTTCTGTGCCGTGACTTTCAAAATCTTTCACTTTGCCATTCTTAGTTTTTGATGGAGGTATTCTGGGAAGCACAAGATGACGTGAAATTATTGGTGGGCTGGCTACATCAGCCAAATCCAGAAAACCGCAAACAGAAATAATGCTATTCTTACTAGCAGCTTTTGCTTCTGACACCTTTGTAAAAACCTTTGGAGACGGGAACACTACCACACGTGACGTAAGATTTCCACAACACAGTAAACTGTTACAAGGTGTATAATTGGCATCGACTAGTTTACTAAAGCATTTTTCAATGCTATGTACAGATGGCTCACTATCGAGCAAAACAACATCACCAGAAATATGCATTTGATCCAATACTTTTTCATACAGCATCACTGATGTTTGTGTTACTGCATCTTTGGGGTCGGCTATTAAAACAAAACTTAAATGAACAGGAAATGGAAATGGAAGTGGAAAATCATCAGAAAGTTTTTTGGAATTCATAGATTGGAAAAGAGGACCAATTCCACCACCATCAGTTATCACTATAATATTTACTGGTTGATTCGTTCCCCATTCATCCATAATTAAGGGCGTTACTCCAGATAAGACACTTTCCAGATAGGTTTTATCAAAACATTCGATGTTGTCTAATGCACTCTTAAGCTTACAATAGTCCCGAGTAAATGGCACAAGCACTTCCCAGAGAGAAGAAAACTGAACTAGCATGCTAAATTCTAATTTCAAGTGTACAGAAATGTGTTCAAAAAGCAATTTTAGCCCTCGTATTGCCAAGCTTATACAAGTGTGAGATTCGCTACTGTTGCCTGATTGGCTACAAGAAAGAGGCTTTGCCATGGACAGTGAGACATCGAGTAAAACCACAGTGGGCATTGTGGATAAATTGTAATCTGAAAGAAAAACAAACAACTTGAAATTTGAAAACTATATTTGCGATATACTTGTCGCAATCATTTAATTCTTTTACTCTCTGTATATAGGTCGTAAATTTCAGATCATGTTTCACAGTTATTATAAACTGCTTGCACTATCTAATACAAACTATATACAAACAATTATGATGGCTGATTCATAATGTATGTTTATCGTCACCCCATCACAACTACTTTGGTTACAAATTGTGTTTCTTTGCGTGTTCTGTATGTCTGGGATAAAAATGAATTTGCTTCAAATCAGTTTCTAGAGATTAGACTTTTAAGTCACCGAGCCATGTTGTGTTAAATCCATCTTGTTATTTCTTAACTGAAAATGATGAACAGTTTTATGAAACAAAAGGATACCGATATATACAATAAAGCATAACTGCACACAACTTTTCAAAATAAAATTATGAGTACATAAATTATAATGATAAAGATGGTATAGTTCATCAAAAAGCCAATGTCTACAACAGACGTAATGGGGCTGTTGGGAGCGGAGAAGGACACTAGCCGATGTAGGACAATTGGAGTACATGGGCTTCCCAAGTAGCACACTAGAGACAGCTAATGAATTGAGTCGTTAACCATACTGGCAGTGTCCATTGTCCTTGTTTATTTAATAGTAATGATTGAAAATGTCAGTATACGGTGAATAATTTATTATAGATCTGATAATACAAAAGAATCTTATTGTGTGCTATTAGAACAGCTAATATTAAATTAGGGTTCAATATTAATGTTTGAAGCAAAATAAGCCCACTTTTTAGGCAATTCCAATGTTTGCTTGAGATATATGTTTTTTATTTGTCTCGCTTCACAGACAGGTGATCCGTTTCACTACCTCTTGGGCAAATAGTTGTTTTCTATTAAGTAAACGGGCTAGCAAGCTATGTGCCCTACACAGTTTCTCTCTTTAAAGCATTAGATACTTAGTTTAATGTTATGATGATATTAATGGTTCTAATAATAATGATGATATTAATAATTTAATTATTATTGCAAAAAATACATTTGTATTGTAAATCGCCAAGGACTATCCACCATTATTATAAAGTTACTTTTTTCTAAAGCAAATTTAGTTTTATTATGTCATAATTCTCGATGGAAACCGCCAGTGCTCTACTTGGACTGCCCATGTACGACACTGTCGTTCCGCAAATTTAGTACATGCGCTTTAGCGGAAGTGTCCTACTTCGGCTAGTGGCGTACTCCGCGTCGTACAAGGCATATGATGATGATGAGTATCCGTAGCTTACGCCTACTTCCTTGCAGCCTCTTCTAAATTCAGTGCACAGCATTACGCGAACGTATATTTTTTAATTACCAAAGTACTATTCTGTACAATATACAATTATACAAATACGTTATCAACAAGCCGTAGTCTGTAGTCATGTCGCTAAAATAATAAACGCACCGCAGAACACACCAATGCAATTTACTTCGTTTTATTTAGTAGGTTTATTTATTTATTTACAGTATTAAAGTGTCCGTACATTCAATAATATTTTAACTGCATAAAGCACCAAAAATGCACAATAGCAAAAAAGACAAGTTAAAATGGATCTCACGGGGGAATTACAATGAATAAAATTACTATCTACATAATGTTTACAAAAATACATTGTGTTAAGAAGACAATTTTCATTAATATTTGGCCAAAATAGTTTCCTGGAGACAGCATTATTTTAGTTTTACCAGTGGAGGCTAGGGGGAGGGAGGGGCAAGTATGGTATGGAACGTTCACGTTCGAATTCGATTTGAGTGAGTTCTTTTAGTTCAAATTCAGTTCGAACATAAAATTATAGATTCGTATAGTTCATGGCTTCAACTAGATACAGATACGTTCTTTATAATTGAAATATTTGAAAAATCATGAATCCGCAAAATTTAACCCCCGATTTTTGTGCACAATTGTTTTAAACATTTTAGTGTTAGACAATTTCTCGACCAATTCTATTCTGCTTTGGAATCCTATAAACCATTCCTTATTGATCAACAATATGCTGATGACATAGGCTGGGTAAATGTATCAAATTGTCAAACTAACACAATAAAAAGGGTTTTTCCAAAAAAACAGAAATATTCGAGTAAACCAGTCAAAAATAGAAGAATATAATTATTACTACAATTGTAATCAGTCTTGGAAAAAGTGCAAGTATATGGGCACTTTTTTAAGCACCGAAGATGACGTTAAAAGTAGAAAGCAATAAGCAATGCATGCTTTTCTTCAACACAATAATGTATTAACTAGCAAGAAACTGAGTCTTAGCATAACACTTCAATTATTTAATGCTTACGTTGCCCGCATATTTATGTACAACATTGAAACATTAGGCTTAACGATTACTCAAGAAAAGCAGATTGACACATTTTATAGAAGTCTTCTAAGGTTTGGAAGATAAGATAATCAAAATTGAAGATTTATACACCAGAACGAAAGAGTCCTTGGAGTTTAAAATCAAGACACGAAGATTAAGATGGCTGGGACACCTTCTAAGATTACCAAGTGAAGTACCAGTAAGAATAGCCTTATAGGAAGCCTTGAAACCTTACAAAAACCACCTGGCAAACCAAAAGCAACCTGATAATTTGGTTACTACGGCAATAATACAGAGATCGTTGATTAATTATATCAAGGTCATTCTTATTATCACTTGAAATAACGTGTCCCAAACATTTTTCTGCAGAGAGAGAGAGAGAGATGTGTAAAAAATATTTCTGGCAAATACTTTTTTGCGAAACGAGTTTTCTAGCAATTTTTTTTCTGGGGGAAAAAACTTTTGTGTGAGACACTTTTTCTGGGAAACGGACCTGAACCCTCCCGCAGTGGAGTCCGTGACTTACGTTGTGGCAATAAGCATTTGAGACTATTAATGGTCGAAGAAAGTCTGTTCCGGTAAGTAGTTTTTCAACTGTTTTGGGCCATTAAGGATACAAAATTTAGGTTTTGATTCAAAAACAGCAATTATTACTTTTTAACCTGCGAATTAACTAGTTTTCATAAGCTAGCTTTTATATTACACTTGGCTGCGATAAATGCTTTTATCTGATACAAACGTTTACAGTTAACAATAGTGTATGCTGGGATTTTGTATTGCAGTCGAAACCGTCAAAACACATAACGAACTTCTGTGCCACAGTGTAGCTTACAATGGAATGCCCAGTAGCAAACAAGCATTCACAAATTGGATCATGTCAAAATAAATCAGCTATTGTTGCGCTCGTTGCAAAAAGAGAGCTTGTGGAAAATGCACTGGCATTAAGTAAACATTGGTTGCTGGCATAAATTGTAAATCTCACTAGTCAAATTTGCAATTACTATTGGATTTATATGCAGATATCTCGACATGTTAGGCTTATCAATTCAAAATTTAATACATGGACAATTACTAAAATCTATAAGGCACTGTATAATACATATGTATAGGGAATTACAAGGCATCAATAATACTGAGGTATTTATTGTTCATGTATCGAAAATTTGTTTTATTGTGATTTTTACGTTAATAAAGCTCAGGGGAGAAACCCATGGTCAGGTACATTAACCTGGTTATCTATTTGTAACAGGACTGAAACTGTCAGAAATGTTTTTATGATTGTCGTTAAGATAGGGTTAGGCGATTATCCATTTTTAAAGTAAACCTCGATATGTATTTCTTTAATTGTTTGTGTCTCATTAATTTGAACGTTTAATCATTTTTATTTAGTCATTCGTACTTCCTGTTTCAAAAGTTCACAAACCAACAATAAAAAACAGACAAGATTTGATTAAAACGTGGCCACAACAAAATACATTATTATTTGATTCAAGTCAATTTTCTATTCACTTATAACTTGAGAACAATATGATTCACGCATTACAAATTTCACAAATATAAGGCGTTAGTTTAATAAATGTTTACTTACATACTACCATTTACGTGAATAGCATAATTATCACAAGTAGCACAATGCACTAAAGCACAATAATCACCTTATGAGGCTCAATATAAATTCAACTTATGTGCGCCATAATGTTAACTATAATTTAGCACTATAGAGGGACTTGCTCTATTAGCCAACGAAAGAGTCATCGTTACTCATGTCGAGCGGCCTTATATAAACTTTTCCTTCATAAATTAATCCAAATAGTGGACTTCATGCAATGCACACTTGTATGGTCTGAAACTACCTACAGACCTATTCTAAGGGAAAATCTAAGTTTAACATTCAAGGCTATATTATAAGACTGTGGTTAAAGGAAAATTCATTAATTAGAAAAAATGCTAGAGAATTTAGGGGAGATTTTATAGACACATAAAATTAAATTTATCTTCGGGAAATATATATGCGATTTCCGGACACTCCCCGAATCATAGGGATGCTAAAAATTTCTGAAAGTACAGACAAAAACTGTTATTTCCAATACCAGATGCCACCTGAGATTAAAATATGTGATCAATTGCAAACAGTAGTAATCAACTAAATTGTCTAACAAATCTAATGAATCCTCAACAAGACAAATCAAATGACAATGCATGGGCGCAATTGGGTTAGTAGCATGAAAGTGTAATAACAAGTAACAAATAGTGATAATTTCCTGTTATAATCGTTTTTTGTGTTTTCTTCTTTCATAGAACGTATTTACATCTCCAGTAAAGGGTATTTTATCAGGAACATAGTCCGTCCACTAGACACTTGAGTTAAGAAAGCGTAAACTGTAAACTTGAGAACCAGCCAGCACCAACAACCAGCAAACCGTTAGATGGAAAATGTGCGCACGATGAACGGTACTTGGAGGTGAAGAAACTGCTGAAGAAACTGCTGGAACCATATGAGGAATATATCACCCTTTGGTTAGATGACATCTTTGCTGACTGACGCTAAGGTCATGAAGTACTGGTGCTAGGAGTGTCACATGACTTGATGACATCATCGGCTGATTTATTTGCATCTGCAAATGAAGCAGCATTACTGTTCATTAAAGAACAAGAAGGGCCATGCACAGTTTTAGATGCTAAGTCTACAATATTGCATTGATGAGTGTTATGATCAATGTACTCTAAAGGATAAAGATGATTTATGCTTCTGATTAGTTTAGTACCATTAACTAAAACACAAACAGAACGAATATGTCCATCAGTACTAGGTTTTAGCTCTAATATTTTCCCGTATCGCCATTGTCCACGGGGAAGGTTGTCGAGTCACCTTCCCTTGTTTAACATAAGTCTGATGACGAAGACTAGAAAGGTATTCTGATCGCTAGATGTCCCAAAAACGATCGAGGTAAAATCGACCTTTCTTCCAAACGTTGAGTAAATTCCTTGCTTAAACTTTCTTGCCAGCAAGGAAGTCCCGAACATCATAATCGAAATCAGGTATAGATTCAAGAACCTATAGGTGTAAGAGCAACAGATGAATTTATATCTGCATCCACACAGACAATGGGTCTATTATTAATCATAGACTCTACCTGTGTAATTAAAGTAGTTAGCTGCACAGGTGTTAAGGGGCGACTAGCTATAGTCTTTCTAAGCGCCTTTTTAACCAAGCTGTTCAAACGTTCATAGACGCCATATGTCCAAGCTGCCTTTGGTGTTATAAAATGCCATTCCACCCCTTTAGCAATAACTGAGTCTAATACAGCATTCACAAAGATGTAATTAATAGTTTCATGAGCTAGTTTAAATGATGAAAATTTATCAGAGAGAATAAACTTTGGAAGCCCACGCCTAGCAAAAAATCTTTGCAGACAAAGTGCAAAATGTTCTGCTGTCAGATTGTGGACTAACTCTAAGTGGACCCCACGGGCGACAAAACATGTAAAGCGACAAATCCGTGCCTTCTCGAACACGGTGTTACCCTCTCTAAAAAATCTTTACCCTTACTGGACCGAAGTAGTCGAGTCCACAATACAAAAAAGGTTTAGTGACTTTTATCCGTGATAAAGGAAGGTCCGCCATTTTAGGTAAGGCGTAAGGACCCCATCAATTGTACGACATGATTGACAGTCAGACAAAACCCGGCGGGTGACAATACGCCCACTGGAAATCCAATATTTTTGACGCACTAATGCGAGTGTCTGAGATGGGCCAGGATGTAAATTAGTAACATGAACATGTCTTACCACTAATTTTGTAAATTCATGATCCTTAGGTAAGAGGATACACCTTTGAGAACCATAACTAATTAGGTTATCTAAGCGTCCTGTATATAGAATAATACCATCCTCATCTATGATGAGACCTAAATTTTTCGTATTTCTCAGCTGCTCAGGAGTGAAAAGGCGATGTGTCTGCCTCACCCATGCTAAAGTTGACTCTCCCAAGTCGGATTACGAAACCGTTTCACAGCTTTAAAGACGTAGCACGTCGTTCGAAGCAACCTGAGAAGAGAAGAGAACTTGTTAACTGATATGACAAAGTAAGATCACATTTAACATTATCTGTAGCACTAAGAACAGGTTCAAAAGCAATCATTTCTTTAGACTCTTTAGTTTTGACCTCTGCCTCTATCTGCTCTAATTGCAAAGATGTAAGAGAAGGCAAATCACAAGTAGGCCGTTTGCGTTTTTTCAGAAAGCAAAAATTCAGGCACATGAAACCAACTTTCAGATAACGGACCAAAATTTGGCCTGGTAGCACAATCAGCAATGTTCCGCTCAGCTGGTACATAGCGAAAGAAAAAATTGTCTACTACACTGTTGTGCACAAACGTTAAGAGGTTTACTAGACTTTAACCAGTATAATACGCACAAAGAGTCAGTAAATAGTGTACATGCTACAGTATTCAACTTAAGTTCTTGACAAACATAGTTAACAGCTCGAGTGCCAACTAAAACTCCAAAAAGTTTTAAGCGTGGAATGCTGACATTCTTTGGAGCGAGGCGAGTCTTTCAAAAGACCAAATCCACTCTAACTTGCCCATCATGAAGTACCTGGCGTAAAAAGACAACACAAGCATAAGCATACATAGAAGTATCAGTAAAACATATAACAGATCAAATAAAATATTATCATCCATATTTGTACAAACACAACGGGCTATATACAAAGAAAAAATGGTGTACAAGCGATCAGCAATCAATTTCCATTGTTCTAAATGATGCTCACTAAGTGGCTGGTCCCAGCCATACTTTTCTACCCAAAGTTGAGTTAAAACAACTTTGCATCAAGTGTAAGCGGAGATGCATAACCACAGGGGTCAAACGACTGCAACTTGTTTTAATATCTCACGTTTAGTGGAACAATTGTGCATGTTTACATCAATCTTATGCGAAATAGACAATGTGTCATCCTTGGTGTTCCATTTTAATCCTAATACTTTAATTTCTGAGGATGCAATTTTATCTTCCTCAGGAAGAGAAGCAATAAACTCTAGGTTATTAAAACCCCATTCCCTCAAATTCGTAGATGCCGTGGAAAACAGATCTTTAGCTAATTTTTAGAAGGAAATGGCTTCATCAGTTGTGGCAACACCAGCTACATGTTAGCTAGAATGCGACTCGCAATGGGTATCTTACCAGACATTTTACTAAGATGATGCTGGACAGTACCTGCTAGCATCCATGGGCTACTCAGAGTGCCAAACGGACAGCGAGTAAAACGAAATATTCGCAAGTTACCAGTAGGATCAGTGCTACCAATATCCTTTAATCAAAGAAAACGTGTGACGTCTCGATCAGGCTCATGTAAACGAACTGCAAGGTAGGCCTTCTCAATGTCCCTAACTAATCCGTACTCGTGCATCCTGAAACGAAGAAGTACACCACATCAGTCAGGCATTAGAACAGGACCGCGGTATAAACAGTCATTTAGGGACGGACTAGATTTATTTACCTTAGCATAGGCATTGTAAACTATTCTTAATTTAGTGCTAGCTCTCTGGGGGGGGGGGGGGTGTGATAACTGGGTGATGAGGAATATAATGAATAGTTTTACCTGTAACGGTATCTTCGGTAACAGGCTCAATGATACCTTTTTTCTAACTGATCCTGAATGACACTGTCATATTTCTCTAAGAACTGTGGTTGTTTAACTAAACGACGCAAGTAAGATTTTAATTGGCCTAGTGAAAGTGCAAATTATCAGGAAGTATATCTTGTTTACATCGCCAAGGTCATGATACGTAATAGCGGCCGTCACGATACTCAATAGTATTATCAAAATTCTTTTTAGCTTCTAAATCTCCAGCACTTGTTGGGCAGTCAGAAATTCCCAACAAGTCTAAATCCCAAAATCGGTTTACATCCAAATTAATGTCATGTTTATTTTGTTGATACTACGATCAAAGGCTGCTAATGATGTTTCTAAGCTGTCTTTCTCCAAAGTAACTAAACCATCAGTTGTAATACCTGGTTCTATGCAAAGTAATCCAGCTTTGTGCTCAGGGACTAAAGCAGTTTTCTTGAAATTTGGATATGTTCCTCCTAAGACGTATCCTAAACATGTTGCAACCAGGTCTAATTTCTTCCTTAAATGGCAAAAGAGTTTGGAAGTAGTAATCACTACCAATTAACAAATCTGTGGTATTGATATGATGGTTTGGATTACAATAGTCATCGGCTAAACTATAGCCGTAAGTACGTTCAAGAAAAGCAGCTATTTCACGTGGCAAAGGTTCACGCAATGTAGGGGAAGATATGCATTCAACTACGCGGACAACTAACGGTAGATACAAATTTTCTTTAGTAATCAAATTAACACGTGTTGTAAAGCACGGTACCCTAGATAAGGTATGACTGCCAAAAGTAGCAATTTGTAAAAACTCACATTTAGTTGGCTTAATGCCTAATTGCACAGCTAAACGTTCAGTTATATAAAAACAAGCACTTCCTAAAATCAAGCGTTGCATTAACTTAAACCCTTTGATTAGTAACAGGATTACTTACAATGCAAGAAGCAGTTTGCATACATACGCTCACCGAGGTAGTTGAATACAGAGCCTTTTCTGAAATAGCTTATGTAGTTGTAAACTAAAGATCAGGATGACTATTCGCATCTGCAACAGCACCTGTTACCGGGGGAAACTTCTTGAAACAAAGACTTCGGTGATGACCTGGTCGGCTACAATGGACACAAACACGTGAAGTCTTACAGTTAGGTGCATAATGGTTAACGCTTAAACACTTAAGGCACCTAAAGGCTAAAAGTGCTTTACGAGCAGCAGCACTAGAATGAACAGTACAAAGAATTTTCCTACCAGAAGCGTTACTGGGTTTTTGCCGCGACTGGGGTGCTGTCTTCTTAGGCTGATCCACAACCTGCAATACACTCTCACCTCGAGAAACACTCTGTGATTTGGAATAATCAGGCTTACGGTTGAAGAGATCTGGCTTCCGAAGAGCACCAAGTGAAGAAGCTTCTTCTTCAACAGCTTCCAAGTTAGCAACATAATTCTGCAAACGGTCACGAAGGTCTTCGGTGGTCCAAGACTTACGCTTTTCAGTGAATCTCGAATAGCTGCAAGCACAGATTTGGGTAAGCGGCTAGTTATTAGTGGAACTACCATATAATCATCTATTTTTCTTCCAGCACCCTTTATAGAACGCAAATGGACTTCAAGCCTATCTAAAAAACTGCGCATGTTTTCTGCACCTTCACCAACACATTCTAAGGAAGACAGAGCTTTGTAATGTCTATCAAGCAAAACATCTTCATTACCAAAGGGTTCTTTAAGCACTGACAAATCAGTAGGATAATTCTCTTTGCAAGTTACGTAACCATTTATAGAACGAGTTGCTGCACCAGTAAGTTTCAACTAAAGATGCTGAAATTTTTCCACATCACTTAGATCCCCACTAAAACTTTTGATTTCTAATTTAGGGACTTTACTTTGTACTTTACCGTGTGTATGTGTGTAATAATTTTGAAACATTACCTGTGATACATTAGAGGCTGTAGGTCAATTATGAATTATGAATTTATTTTTATGAATTTTTTTTATGAATTATGAATTTATTCCACAGCAACTCAAACATACATATAAATTGATATAACATTGAAAAAAACTAAACTATGCGAGTTACTGTGAGGAGGAGGAAGGAGCATTTAGCTTTCGAGTCCTCCTCCAGATAAGTGAAACAATTGACAATTAACATTACATTTTCATCAGTTATAGCATACATTAGAACAAAATAAGTTTTGTTAGTAACTTAAGATCAGGATGAGTAAAATTGTGAGTTAATTATACCGTTGTGGTAGGTAATTCTTTGATGCTTTTTAAATTGATAAAGATTAAGAGTTTTCATTTCACGCGGAATTGATGATCATATTTTAATAGCATTATATTTTGATGACTGTTTCATTATATTTGTTTTTGGAAAGGGGAGTACATAGTTTTCGACTGAATATCTTGTGTAATGATCATGTTGATTTGAAACTGGACTAAAGTATGACTGAAAAGCTGGCGGAAGTAGTGAATTATGATAGTGATACATGAAATGAAGACAATACATGTCATATATTTCTTTCACTTTAAGAGTTTTAACAGACAAATAAATTATATTTGTGGGATGGTCATACCTTACATGATATATTAGTTTGATAATTTTGTTCTGGGTAATTTGTAAAGCTTCCAGATTACTTTTATATACACCACCCCAAGACATGACGCCATATATTAGATATGGGTAGACTAAACTGTAATAGATTTTCATCAATGTTTCTCTATTAACAAACTTGCGTAATTTATAGATGATTCCCAAGGTTTTACTCAATTTATGCTTTATTATACTTATTTGGTACTTCCAGTCTAGGTGCTCATCAAGAAATATTCCCAAATATTTAACATGTGACTTTTTTCAACAATAACATTACTAAGAACTATGGTTATATTTCTTGATGGTGTTCTCCTTTTCTTTTTTAGAAGCATGAAGTTAGATTTATTAATATTCAATGAGAGCTTATTGACATTCAACCATTCTGTTACTTTATTTAACTGGGTATTCATAACACTCTCCAAGTTATCTATATTTGAATCACTTAAAAAAATATTTGTGTCATCTGCAAAAAGTCTGAAGATTAAATTTGAGCAACTTAGTGGCATATCATTTATATATAGAGAAATAAAAGTGGTCCTAGAGTAGAACCTTGGGGAACACCATGCTTAATTGGAAGTGTATTGGATTTACATCCATTTAGTTCGACATACTGGAGACGATCACAAAGATAACTTTTGAACCATGATTGAGCTGAATGCCTTATACCATAATAATGCAATTTGTCTAGAAGAATACAATGATTTACCGTATCAAATGCCTTTGATAAATCTATAAACAGACCACAGACATACTGATCATTATCAAGCGCCTCTACAATTTTATTAGTTATTTCAATTAATGCTAATGCTGTTGAATGCGACTTTCGAAAACCGAATTGATAGTCATATAAAACTTTGTTTTGTAAAAGAAAAGAGGACAGTTGATTAAATGCGATTTTTTTCAAGTATTTTAGAAAAAACACTTAATAGTGAAATTGGTCGATAATTAGATAACTTAGTTTTACTATTTGATTTATAAACAGGAATTACTTTAGTGAGTTTAAGCTGTTCAGGAAAAATACCAGTATTAAATGATTGATTAATTATAAAAGTTAATGGCTTCGAAATGATGTAACTAGCAATTTTAACAAAAAAATTACTGACACCATCTGCACCAGGGGCTTTGTTACCCTTAAGTCTTGTTAATAATGAAAGCACTTCTACTTCATTAGTAGGTTCAAATCTAAATTCATTAGCGAGATTACCAGTTAAATACGAAAGATGATGCTTATTGACATTTGGAATATTTTGTGCCAATGTTGGTCCAACTTCAACAAAAAACTTATTAAATTTATCAGCCATTAACTGGGGTTGGGTTATTTGTCATTATTAATAACTAATTTAGTAGGACAATTCTTTTGGGCTTTTAGTTTTACTAGTTCATTGACTATTTTCCACATTGATTTAATATCTTTATTAGCTGACTGAAATTTCTTAATATAATATAGTTCTTTGCTTTTATTTTTTAATTTATTCAGGATATTGGCATATGTTTTATATTTATTTTGCTTATTCACATCATTAGATCTAAATAATGTGACATACATTTTTTGTTTTTTCCTAACACTAACAAGTATTCCTCTAGTAACCGTAGGTGTGGAGGCAGAAGGTAAATTATGTGAATGAGATGATTTGTCAAGTCCATGAAGTTCTGTCATAACATGTAACTGTGCTATAAGCCGGTTGATTTTATCAGCCAAGTAAAGATTCTCATCAATATACTCATTAGTTTTTTGCATAAGTTCAGCAGTGTCATGAGACTGCAAAGCTTGGTCAGTAAGTGTTTCAACACGGCGAAGTTTCTCAGATAAAGAAGATTTAATTGCCCGTACTTTGCTGGTAATAGAGAGAGGGTCTTTGTTAATGGCACAAGAAGATAATTTGGAAAGATCTTCAGCTGTTTTTAAGTCTTTTAAGAGTCCAACTTCAAGAGAAAGATATTGTTGTATGCATATATAGTATATATATATATTTGACTGTGATTTTCGCAAACAGTGGCCAACAGCTACATTTTACATGTTATATTACCGTGTACAACTTAACTATATTTGTATTCCAGATTTGTTTTCATAAAAAGTTTTGTGTGTTTTCATAAAAAGAATTGTAAGAGTTTACAATTCCTCACACAATGTAAATACCCTAGCCCTAATCCTAACCCTAGCCCTAACCCTAACACTAGTCCTAACCCCAACCCTAACACTAATCCTAATCCTAATTCGCTTCACGAACTAATTTCTTGTGTGTATGGAATTGTAAACTTTAGTCAAAGTTTTTTCTTGCCTACGGTCAACTGAGAATAATGAGTAATTGAAATATATTTGTATTATATAGTCAATTGTGTTATAGTTTGACTTATTCAATTTTTTGTGTGTTTACAAGCAATATTCTTTTGCGGATTACGCTATTTATAATTGATTAATGATTATAACTCTTATAATTTCGTACAAAAAAGCTTTTGATGTAGCCTACATTTTTGCGGACAGCGGATTTTCAAATTTCACGTAAACCTAGTATTCTGCGTCTGTGGCTAAACGAAAAAGTGATATCCGCAAATCTTAAAAATATGCGAATAAATTTCGCAATGAGGAATAATGTACGCGAAAGACTGTGCACATAGTATGCAAGGCAACTAATTTACCACTAATTAAGACTAATGTTTGATTGTGTAGCTAAAATTAAGAATCTGAGTAAAAACTGTTTAACGCCCATCACAATCTAGTAAATCAATACTTTTTTCTTACTGTTCTTAAGTTACATGTATATGTTTGATATTAGTTGCTGTTTTGCATGTCTTAAATTATATGTTTTATTGCACATCACGAGCCTTTGCTGACTCACTAGACTTAAAGGATACCAAGTAAGTGCTTACTTCTACAAGCCTTAGGCTAACAAGGCAAATATTTTCTGTATTACTGCAATGTGCAGACTCTCTATTACAGCAATGCAGACTCTCCATTAATTGACATTTGACCAGAAAAATTGTTCACAGTACATATGTTCGTAGCATTCCTACTTTATTTTACTACTGCAATTTTTTTCGTACAGTAGCTAATAGTCGCCCAAAAACTTTACTGCGTCTGTAACTAAACTTTTGCTTTTAATAAAGGGTGGCTGATTAAGTGACCTGTTGGTCTTCCGGTGCTCGTCAGTTACATTGAATTTGTCATATAAGTATTCTTTTTGAGTAATGTTGAGAAAATAATGCTGAATTGAATTGAATAAATTCGTGTTAGATCAGTGCTACCAAAGGGTATATCACAAATTTTTAAGCAGCAGTCGAGTACTGATTGCTTTTGCATTAAAAGGTGCCATGAAATGTAATTATAATAAGTATCCATTATTAACTTTCATCGCTACTACTGTACAAGATAAAGAGGTGTACTTATGAATAGTGCATACCAATCATAATTTTGACGAGTTCTTCTCATCTCTGACATATAGCAGCTTCCAGTGTCATAACTGATAAGTGCATCCTCAATAAGTAGTTTGACAATCTGCCAGGCGAAAACTGGGTGATGCCGTGTGTGATATATGTGGTGTACCACCTATGATATAGGACGCTTTCGTTACGACACCACAAACACTTTTTGCTACTAATTACCGATATGTGCTGACACGTGGGTTCAGTGAATCTTTCCATTTAAGCATAGTTCACAAACATGTATACAGAATAGAAGCAAATAAAACAGTTTTTAATATTACCGATAAATTCTGTGTTTAATGAGAGAATAAGAAGTAAAAACAATTTACTTTAAACCAAAACAACAACAAACTTGTTATAATTACAAACGACGTTTCTAGATGACTTACGATAATCAGAAGACTAGTTAGCCCCAACCCAGGTGAGGGAGAAGGATGTAAGGTAAGTATACTTATCAGTTGTAGTGACTGCAGTCGGAAGCTGTCGGATTCAACGTTTGACGATCTCCATCACTCTGGAAGCTGGAATAACGTGACTAACCGGTTATGCAAACTTCCTGGAATCTTGTGCAGTTACTCTTCCAAAGCTCAGCAGGGGATGGAATCTTACGTTGCCACTTCTACAATGCTTGTCAGGTGTACCGAAGTCGTAAGTGGTTACTTCACTAATCCTAGTGGAGTGCAGTGGAGTCCTGACCCGTGGAGCTCGTGTAACTACCATTGATACTGCGTCTGGTCATAACCTGGTTGTTTCTGCACCGGATCTCCTGAATTTCCGTTTACAGCAGTACGTCTAATAAGAATAACAGCCAGTTTATGGGTGTTTCCGCCTCACGGCTCGAACACCTAACCCTTTGGTGTGTCAGTGCCCTTTAATCACTTTCTGTCGCCACAGTAATTAAGTCTTGACTTCGATTGCTAATGTATGTTTCGTCGGAAGCCATATTTGACGACTTCACTGGCTTAGCACGTTCGACCCACTGTCTTGAACCTAGTTTCAATTTCTAGAACAGGTAAAACTGGATGACCTTGTCCTTTAACACGACGATTCATTGGCCAGATAGCCTGTTCAGTTGAGCATATGACCAATCACTTACTTTCTTGTAAAGGAGATCTAGGACAGGTATAAGGTGGGACCCTTCCCAGAGCTAACTAGGTGCATGCTCATATATGTACAGTCACAACTTGCTTTACTGTAGTAGGTAAATTCGCTTAATGAGTAATTAACTAATGACTCATTCAATTAACATAAGTAATTAGCTAACTTAAGCTATTAATGCAGCCTAAGTATGGGACATACACAAAAATCATACTAGAATACAGTTCAACTATATTAGAAGGGGTTGCAATGCTGCTCGGTAGTTCTTATATTCCAGACTGACGTCACGGACGTCACATAGCCCCCGATCAAAGAGTATGCCATATACTTTAAAGTTATGGATGGAATATAAGATCTATCGGGTTAGCAAATACGAATCAAACAAATTATAGCTGGCTAGCACAATACCTAGAAGCCATGATTTCAACATTAAGACATCATATCATACGGGCCTGTAAGTTCTACTGAAAATTAAGAGTACATTCGTAAACCAACATTTCATATGAAGCCTTTCACAAAGCAGTTAAGCTATCACTATAACCTTTACACATCAGTAAAGTAGGAAATGTAAGCAACGCCGAACTTCTCCAAGTTCGAATTACATTCAACAGAGCATTCATCAACTCAATATCTAACTATGTGGTACCACGATGAAGTTTTCCTTTAAACTTATCAACCTCCACGTGGTCTTTACGTGATCTGAAGTTACTATCAGATTAACTAAGCTTCAATACTTGATTCTGAACTAATGGCCAACATGTTCAGCATATAAACATTGGTAGGCTCATGCCTTTCCAATACACAAGGGGCCTCCATCGTCCCTTGAAGGAGCACTAACAGGTGCAATGCAGTTGGTATGTACCTTGGCATAGGATGCACATAGAGCATTCGACCCTATGTCATCAAAGTAGAAGTTACGATATTTTAGGGCTTGCCAATTATAATTCAACTAAATAGATACGAGATTAAACACAAACACAATATTACGACCTTATCACTTTAAATGTTTCTGGCTATTTACAAGTTACAGTTTTCTTTCTGGTCACTGTCACTCTGACTGCAAACGACTAAGTGCATCAGCGACTGGGTTTTGTGCCGCAGAAATATGCTCAATTGTGAAAGCATATTCGGCTAATTTAAGTGCCCCATGGCACAGACGGCGATTACGCTTGCGCATCTTATCAAGAGCAAGAAGACTTCGCTGGTCAGTGCGCAAAATGAATTCTCGGCCTTCTAAATAATAACGCAGTTTTTCGATGCTAAATACAACACTTGAGCATTCTAATTCGACCACTGAGTATCTTGTTTCCGGTGCGGTTAACTTTCTGCTTATGTAAGTAATCGGGACTTCCCCAAGACCATCCTTCCGATCCTGTGAAAGGACAGCTCCGAGACCAGTAAAACTAGCGTCTGTAGTTAAAATAAATGTCTCATCAAAGTTGGGAGAATGTAGAACACAATCTGAGAGATAATCAGGTAGCTGGATATCATTGATAGACAGAGTTGCTTTGGCTGTTGGGAAGAATGAATATTCCGGAAGACTAGACTCCTCTACTTGTCTTGCACCAATCTTTACACAGTCATTTTCAATCTCTTCCAAATTAATTTGTGCATTATCTTTGCTCTCTGCATAGAGGGCTAGGAGAACTAGTTCTTCTTCTCTATCCACATAAGGTTTTAAACGATTTATGTGGCAGATACGACAGTCTCTTCTCTTGCCAGATTTTCCGATTTTTATTTTGTATGTGTAATCTGAGATTTTGTCTACAATAGGATAGGGTCCACGCCAGGTAGATAACATTTTGCTGCCTTTCTTAAGACGTTGCAGCATTACCTTATCACCGACTTGGAAGTTCTTTTGTCTAGTCAGCTTATCGTACCATCCCTTTTGAGCCAATTTGGCTGCCTCGAGAGACTGATGAGCATCTTCCAGTGTCTCATCTAGTGTATTTAGTATTCGAGTCACATACTCATCCACATCTTCGAGGGCTGGTGGCTTTTCACAGCCCCATCGCTCTTTCAGCATAGAGAGAGGACCACGGAGGGGATAGCCGAAAACTAATTCGTTTGGCGAATACCCTGTAGATTCCTGAGGAACCTCCCTATAGGCAAATAAGACAAAGGGTACAGCTTCATCCCAGGGAAGATTCGGTCGATCTTGTACAAGACGTCGAATAGAGTGTTTCAGGCTTTGGTTATAACGTTCACAAAGCCCATTAGTAGATGGTGCAAATGCTGAGGTATAAATTCCTTTAACTCCAAGCTCCTGCTCTAATGAACAGGTAAGTGCAGAGGTAAACTGTGTACCTTGGTCTTTAAGGATCTCACGCGGTATGCCATACCGACAACAAAATTGCAATACTGCCTGAAGGACTGTTTTTGTTTCAATGTTGGGCAAAGGATAACAGTCTGGATAACGGGTGGCATGGTCAATAAGTACAAGCGCATACTTATTTCCAGCAGGAGTGCGATCTAGTGGTCCAATGAGATCCATAGCCACACGATAAAATGGCTGAGATGGAATGGGTAGTGGCTTAAGTGGGACCTTATCAGATTTACGTACTCTGGCAGTTCTTTGACATGCAATGCATGAACGACAATACTGGCGAACATTTCTTTTCACATGTGGCCAAATGAATTCCTGTAGGACACGATGTGTCGTTTTATTAATTCGTAAGTGGCCAGCCGTTCGAGCATCATGAGCAAGTTCCAAAACTTGTTTCCGCAAAACTTTTGGCAAAACCAAAAGCTCACGGGGTGGAGAAGCATTCCGCTGTTTGCACAGGTAGTACAGAACGCCATTGCGGAGAAAATAGCCTTTACCATTGCGTCTCGCTTCTTTAAGTGTGACCGCATGATCAATCAGATTGCGAAGTGTGACGTCTTCAGTTTGCTCCGTTTTCACCTGCTCTAAGGGTATATCAAGTAAACTGTTTTGCACTGCATTTCCAGGAGTAAAAACTTCTTTTTGCAGTTGTTCATCACGTTTTACTTCTGCCTGAAGCTTAGCAGCTTTAGCTCTCGTCACAGCAAATCCTGTCTCACTTAGTTTCCTTGTGTCATCAAAGGGAGTTGCAGTGGTTGGCACAGGAATTTGGGGTCTTCCTTGCATTTCTGGTGCTTCTGGTTGGTTCCGTTTATTTTGAGGGTCAACATCAGTTTCTGAAGAGAAAGGTTTCAGCGCTGAAAGGTAATTATTTCCTAACAGGAAGTCAGCTGGTAAGTTATCTACTACAGTTACTGTGAGACAGCCAGATATATTTAGCGAAGGGCACATGATCTCTATCTCTGCCACTTTACACGGAGCCTTATGTCCGTGGATACATAACAGGGACTTCGGGTCTTGTTCTAGATATTGTTCTTTTTTAACAAAATTTGGATGCAGCATTGACACATTAGCACCACTGTCACGTTGCCCAGTAATTGGTTTGCCATTAATTAGAGCTTCAAACATATATGGCAGCGTGTCTTTGGGAATGTCTTTCCATTTTTCATTATTGACGCTTTGAGTCAATTCCACATCACTGAAAAGCTGCCTATTCGACTTCCCTAATTTGTTTCGAGTTAAAGCATTGGTACCAGAGGGCGATCGGCATTCAGAACGTCTGTGTCCTGGCTTGCCGCAGCCATAGCAGACGATTCTTCGAGGTTCTCCTTGGCCTGCATTAGTAGTAGGTGCTGCACTCTGCTTCTTCACCATGGGTCTAGTGGCAAACTTGTCTGGCCTCCTAAAGTGATCAGGGTTCCTCCCCATATCTTGGTAAGAAGCAACATATTTATCAGCCAGAGTTGCCATTTCCATGCCTGACTGAGGTTCTTCTCGACGTAGCCATGTAGTTAAGTCTGTAGGCATCTTATTCATCATTTGTTCCATGGCAATTAGTTGGAAGAGCTGAGGGTAAGAGTCAACAGCGTCCATGGCCTCTACATAATCAGTTAAGGCTCGTTCAACCTTCAAGAAAAATTGCCGATATGTTTCATTCTTTGACTTCTCTAAAGTTCTGAAACGTTTCCGGTACACATCAGTACTCAAGATGTATGCATTAACCAGTGCTTTTCTAACTAGAGAATAATTTTTGACGTCGGTTCGAGGAAGTTGCTGGTAGGCGTTTGCTGCCCTGCCAGTAAGAGCTGGCCCTATGCACGCGGACCAATATTCTTCTTCAATTCCATTTGTAACAGCGCAAGTCTCGAACCAGTCCAGGAACTCATGTATATCTTCCTTGTCTTCATAGTAAGTTCGCACTTTCATGCGTTTGCAAGGTGCGCAAAAAGGTGCAGTGGGGGTGGAAGCAGCAATAGGGCTCAACACAGGCATACTTTGATGCAAAGAAGTAGAGGGGGCAACCTCAAGTTTACGCATTTCTAGTTGCACAATTTGCTGTTGCAACTGGAGAAATTCTTTGGCGACTTCGCCATCCAAGGTAGATAAAGCCTCTGCGGTTAATTCAGGAAGCTTAATTGGCTTTGATTCCACCTTAACGTCTCCTAACACTGGCATTGGTGCGACAGTAGTCCTTTGTGGGGCGGATCCAGGTTCTTGAGCGCCGCGAAGCTCTGCAGCGACAGGCGTCCCCGTCGAAGCTATAAGCTTGTTCGTTGGGCGTGTACTTTGACCTTGGTCAACGAGACCTGAAACAAAAGACTGGGTAGACCTTTCAATGGCGCCAGCGACTCCGTCTGGCGTACGAACAGTGTCAACGTTTACACCTTTTACATGGCCCGGTGTTAGAGGTAAGTCTGAAAATTGTTGCCCTTGTTCCATTGTTTTATATGCTTGCAAAATGTGTTGTATGTACTGTGTTTTAGTTGTCTTGTTCGGGTCTAAAAGTAACCCTAATGTATTAGCTACTTCAAATAACTGTGGTTTGTTTGATTGCTTAAGATCAGTTTCCGTGTACTGCCGTGGTTCCATGATAAACAATTACGTAAACAACCGAAACAATAAGTTGTTAAACCACGAGCGCTATCAAAGTGCCAAGCAAGCGTTACAATACTACGTCTAATTACTCCTGTGTTAAAACCAACAAAACACGTGCGCAGTAGTTTTTACTAATGACAATGAAGACTGCCAGCGCCTGCCTTCCGCCGTAGCTCATTAGAAATAAACTATAAGCACAATGACGTAATATTAATTAACTGACGCAAACAAAGCGTTTCAAGGCTTGCTGTAAACAAGGATCGAGTCAGTAAATAAATTGTGCAAAGATTAAAAGCGAAGCAAACTGGCTATAGACCTTAATGTCAGACAACATACTATACAATAACTGAAAACAAGATTGAACTGGGCTTCTTTAGCGCAGTATAAACAGGAATTATTTATCACTGAACTGCCCAAGGTCTGATAACCTTGACGGACCAACAAAATAATTGCGGAAGTACATGCAAAATTTACACAGCTAAACCGGTCTAGTTATTTGCAAATAAAGGACAAATTTAAGCTACAGTGTCCGTAAACGCTAGCCGAACAGGAAAAGAACATAATTTATCAATAGACAAACGCAAACGTCGCTTACAAAAATTATGTCAGCAGAGCCACTTTAAATTCTGACACCATTTGTGATATATGTGGTGTACCACCTATGATATAGGACGCTTTCGTTACGACACCACAAACACTTTTTGCTACTAATTACCGATATGTGCTGACACGTGGGTTCAGTGAATCTTTCCATTTAAGCATAGTTCACAAACATGTATACAGAATAGAAGCAAATAAAACAGTTTTTAATATTACCGATAAATTCTGTGTTCAATGAGAGAATAAGAAGTAAAAACAATTTACTTTAAACCAAAACAACAACAAACTTGTTATAATTACAAACGACGTTTCTAGATGACTTACGATAATCAGAAGACTAGTTAGCCCCAACCCAGGTGAGGGAGAAGGATGTAAGGTAAGTATACTTATCAGTTGTAGTGACTGCAGTCGGAAGCTGTCGGATTCAACGTTTGACGATCTCCATCACTCTGGAAGCTGGAATAACGTGACTAACCGGTTATGCAAACTTCCTGGAATCTTGTGCAGTTACTCTTCCAAAGCTCAGCAGGGGATGGAATCTTACGTTGCCACTTCTACAATGCTTGTCAGGTGTACCGAAGTCGTAAGTGGTTACTTCACTAATCCTAGTGGAGTGCAGTGGAGTCCTGACCCGTGGAGCTCGTGTAACTACCATTGATACTGCGTCTGGTCATAACCTGGTTGTTTCTGCACCGGATCTCCTGAATTTCCGTTTACAGCAGTACGTCTAATAAGAATAACAGCCAGTTTATGGGTGTTTCCGCCTCACGGCTCGAACACCTAACCCTTTGGTGTGTCAGTGCCCTTTAATCACTTTCTGTCTCCACAGTAATTAAGTCTTGACTTCGATTGCTAATGTATGTTTCGTCGGAAGCCATATTTGACGACTTCACTGGCTTAGCACGTTCGACCCACTGTCTTGAACCTAGTTTCAATTTCTAGAACAGGTAAAACTGGATGACCTTGTCCTTTAACACGACGATTCATTGGCCAGAGAGCCTGTTCAGTTGAGCATATGACCAATCACTTACTTTCTTGTAAAGGAGATCTAGGACAGGTATAAGGTGGGACCCTTCCCAGAGCTAACTAGGTGCATGCTCATATATGTACAGTCACAACTTGCTTTACTGTAGTAGGTAAATTCGCTTAATGAGTAATTAACTAATGACTCATTCAATTAACATAAGTAATTAGCTAACTTAAGCTATTAATGCAGCCTAAGTATGGGACATACACAAAAATCATACTAGAATACAGTTCAACTATATTAGAAGGGGTTGCAATGCTGCTCGGTAGTTCTTATATTCCAGACTGACGTCACGGACGTNNNACCAAGTTTCTTGAGGAATTAGGGTCGTCCCGAGTGTAGGATTTAGTTGACACTATGAAACATGCTTTGAAGAATTGCTGTTTCTTAGCGAATTAGCCAGATTAAGTTTTTCAGCAGTTGCCCATTTTTGGATGTCATCCGACAGCAAGCGAGACAAATAACTAGCCAAGGATGAGTCCATTGAGAGAGCAAGAGTCAAAGCATTCATCACTGGTTCATATTTTCCCTGATTAGTTGTCAAAGCCATCCACGATTTGGGCTGTGGTATTTTTAGCCATCTCCTAAAGATCGGATAACCGGACTCTATGTACACCAAATCATTACAAGTAGATGTTCTCACCCCCAGTAAATAGTTCATTAATTCCACTAAATTTCTTTGCATTACATTATATCTTCAGTTTCTGACTGTTCATGATAGATACAACGCTGTACAAGTTACAACTTCCGTGGCGCAGTAGTTTGAATGCAATAACCCACATTGCACAGCATTGCAGCTGCATGCTTACACATTACACTACATTTTATTGTATTACATTAATTTTTCAGTTTCTGGCCAATTCATATGATACACAACAGTGTACAAATTACGACTTTCGTGCACTCATGTTTAATATCGTACACTACATTATGTTATGTTATTACGTCTTCGTTCAGTACGTATTTACGTTAGACAAGTATCACCTTCTTATTTTAAATACCTAATGTTTCCGTTAATCTTGATCGTATAGTGTAAGGTGACTTAAATCTATATATCGTATAGATTGAATTTAATATGTCCACTTAATTTCTAATTGCTATAAGGCGAATTCTCCACCTGGCTCCGAGGGCTTTAGATATTAGTCTAGCAAGCAATGATCGTCTTATCTAAACTTCACCTTGACCTTCGCGTTGTGAGAAAAGGTCTATTTCCCTCAAGTTTCCTAGCAACGCTCCCGCAATATGAGCGCTAGTTAATTCAAAGCGAACTAATCAGATTCGTATATCGGAAATAGTGTTGCTTGAGTTAAACACTCTAATATCATACATTAACTCAATCGTTAAATGTCAAAGAGAATTACTTTATTGATTTACAATAATTACTGCTTCTAGATAGCTTACAAGATTAGTTCTTATGCGCTTTTGACGCGTACAACTAGTTTATAGCTTCCAAAAGTATCTCTCTGAACAATTCTTCAATTCTATCACCTAAGGTGTACTCTACACTTATCCTATAGTACAATGTGAACTTGTACGAACTACAGATATGCACAGTTAATTCTCAGTTTACCAATGTGTTAAGATTACTTAACTCTGCGGATTTGACCACAATGTACCCAGTACAATTTGGCCAACTCCAATAGTTGATATGAAACTCTCGTTGTCCAGTGCCTAGATTATCCTAGGAACGCAGAAAGATGTCTACGCTGAACTTCTCAAGTTGTCCCAATCTCCTCTGTCAAGTAGCCCTCTTGTGTGATTCGTCACACACACACACGTGTCTCTTCCAGTACGATCGGGTGGAACGAGCGCTGGGTTATTCGAACTCATGGCTTATATCTCATCGAAGTAACCTCGTAATAACCTTGCACGATTTCAACGTCGCACGCAACATTTAGATTTATTGGACAGCTGGGAGGACAAAGTCATCGTAACCCGTAAAACTCATCAGTCCTCTTTTCTTCAAGAAACAGTGACCTCGCAGAGTTTTCGTCAATTACTAGTAACTTGTGCATATAGCTTATAATAAATGGTACACCCGTTTCAACCTAATATTAGCTAATTATCCTGAGCATCCTAGAGTGTCCTTACGTAAACGATAAATTTTACTTCTTGCATCCTACGCTTTCACAGCTCATTAAATTCGAGCTTAACAGCTGAATGAGTTCCATTGCACCATTTTTAAATTTATTCATGCAATCAGGGAGGCATGCGATTTCATACCAAAATATCGAAAATCATCGATTTATAATTTTATTCACCACAACTTTCCTCCCCTAACACTCACTTCAGATGTAGCACGCATTTAATGATCCGATCTAAGATCTTATCTTTTGGAAGCTCCTTAATTAGGTACATTAGCAATATTACATGTTACATCTTAATATATTATGGGACGTTCCATCTTGGAGGTCATGGTGGCAGGATACCATTGTCCATCGAGTCTCTTCGGCTTCCCGGACCGGGGTTGTGATTCCATTGATCTCTTGAGATTCTTCCTCAGATACACCCCTTATTGTCTTTACCGACTTCATCTTCTTCCCGCCTTCCATCTCCAATGGTCCCATCATTCTGTAACATAAAATACATTCTGCAGTATCATAAGTTCATTAAATATCATTTCTTATACAATTATTTACATCGATCCCTCTATACCTAATTGGGTGGTTCCTCTACCATCATCCAATATTACCAGCCTGTTATGTATATACTAAACTACAATTTTAGTATTATGTCCATCCTCAATTATATTTCTGTGACCCGTTCGATCCTTCTCGGGTTAGTTTTTCGGGCAGCGGGTTGAGGTATCTCCCTCAACTCCAGCTCCTCAGGGTCCTCAACATGCTGTCTAGTCCTTTTAACCTTAACCCTGGGTTCCTGTTCTTCAGGAGTCCCAGAGGGCATGTGTCTTGTCACCTTAACAGGTTGTTCGTCGTCAGTCGGGGTTTTGGTATACCTAGTACCTATTCTAGGCATCAAAGAATTTAAAACCAAAAGGCCACTTCTCCTTTTCCAATAGCAGATTACTCCTACTATCAGGAGGACGGCCACTATAACCCCTATTAAGACCCATTTTCTAAAACCCGTTAGCCAATCTGTGGCTCCCGTCTCGTTCAACGCTTGTCGTTGTCGTTCAAGTCGTTCCCCATTTTGTTCCATGGAGGTTTTAAGGTCGTCTAAGGATAAATTGAATTGGTCCCAAGTCTGGTGTGCTTGTGGTTTCACATATTCGGGGATCATATCTACCGTACCGGGAGTTATGTTCTGTAATTCACTCAATTCTCTATAGAACCTCTCAATCATCTCACTCGTCGGCAACTCAATTTGGTCTTCTTTCATCCGTATTTGTGAGTTCCGGTAATAATAGGTGGGTAGCTCAAAAGACCTTGAGTGTACCTTACACCCATTCCCAATGACTATTAATTTAGGTTCTTTTAATCCTCTCTTCTGAGGATGTTATTCTGTTAGTTCCAGGGCTTGGACAGGTATATGTAATCAAAGTCTCACTAAATGGAGATACATACCAAGTCCCGGCAGTAATATAGGTCACAACTACCTCTGGGTGTTTTATTACTTTTACCCTACGCTCGCAGGCTTCTAATGTCTTATCGGGCCGGTTATGAAACAACACGGCTGGACATGCCGTTGCGTAAGCAGTTGACCTTACTGGTACTTTTAATTGGCACGGTTCTCTACTCCTATCTAAACATAACTCCGTATCATGATTCTCGGGTAAGAAGAACTTCGTTCTTTCTATATTGATACCAAAATATTTCCTTCCTGGATCAAGGTAAATATAGCCCGAAGAATTCGGCATTATCATTGGTATAGGTGCAATCTGAAATAAGTCGAACCTATCTTGATCAGGCTGCAGCGATATGAGGGCTAGCACCGCATATCCTTCGGCTGTAGCCAATAACATGACTTCCATAGTCTCGTAATAATATAGTAAATCTCCTTCCGGCCTTTCCGGTAAGGACAAAGTACTAGGTAATGCCTTCTGTATCTCGTACAGTGTATCTCGCAACTGTGCAGGTCCTAATAAGAGAGGTGACATTGTGCCTAACAATAAGGTAGACAACATATCCATTGTCTTATGCACATTATCAGTCAACCTTCGCATTGTATTGGAAATACGCTGCATCAGTGCCATTATTTCAGTTAAAGCTACCATCTCATGAGTCATGATCTGGGCGTGGTATGCAAATTCCACTTTAAGATCAGCTAAATTATATTTCAGGTCGGCAGTGTCATTCTGTAATAACATTATATGCCTTGTATTCTCCTGACTCTGGATGTGCGTATAATTAATTAAAGTCACAGATTTTTCAAGGATGTGCTGCATAGATTCTTGGGAGGCTTGTATCAGATTTAGCTTTCCGGCCAGGGCTTGTATGTCTTCCTCGGTTGCAGTTCCGGTTAGGGCTTTAGAGATTTTCCCTAGAAAGGGAAGTAAGCTTCGCCTCGATCGGCTTCCTCTAGCCCAACCGTCTAGATTCATTTCGGATGAAGGTTCAAGCCTGGACTTATCCTTGCTTGGGGATAGTTGACGGTTTCCTGCTCTCTCAGAGGCCAGAAGATGCGCTATATCGCTCGTCTTTTGCTCTAGCTCTTGTATCTGAGCCAGATATGTGGAAGCAGTAGTGTTTACCAACACTGTAATGGCTTCCAGGAACCTATCCTCCTGATACTGGGTAGTGTGGGGTTCATCCACACGTTTAGCCGGGTCCCAAGAATGATTTCTTAGTATAATCATTTCTCGCTTTAAGGCTTCCAAGCAAAGTTCAACTGGGCTAATGTTCAATTGCATTAATAGGGCCCATCTAGATTGAGATACTTGGACTTCACCTCTACGTATAAAGATTGCTCCGGGACTCGTTACTACATTGGCTTCACAGAGTACCAACATGAGACTCCCGAACATCCACAGCACTATTCTGGATTCCATATTCTGAAAAATAGGCCAAAACATCATAGCCTTGAAAAAGTCTGGACCCACTGTACGTTTAACTCAATTAATTATTCTCTTATTCTTCAGGTTAGGGGACTTTCCTCCCCCTAGAGTAGCCCTAACCTCTTTCATGAAATTAGTAAGCTATTAAGTTCCAGCCTTACTATTCATCCTTAGATCTGCTGCGCGTAGGCAGATATTAGTTCCCAACCCAATTAGAGGTTAAGCATATCAAGAGTTCATAACTATACTAAACCGCTCGCTAACAGCTTCTGATCTACCTAATTTAATCTTTAAATTTATCCCGCATGCGTTGCCTTCAATTCTATTTGAATCAAGGATTTTTCTCTTTTACATAGCGTTGCGCACATTTATACTTCCGAAGCAATGCTCAAGATATTTGGCCTTTATCAATGGCTACTTATATCTTATGTTAACCACTGTGCACGGTGATTGGCAAACACTGCTCTCGGTAGCATACTCCACTATTTTTATGTCTCAAAGCTTTATTATTTACTTATAGGTCGGGTTCCTATCTGTTCGCATTCTATTCATTCCAACCACTATTCTTTACTTTAACCTCACTTTATACTGCGTACTATACATATTTTTCCTTTTAAATTATTTACCTAGGTTTTTCTTTAAGTATTCCTCATTTTTATTTTATTTTCCTCTAGACCAAGCTTTGACAGTATTCTTCAGTGACCCCTATATAACACAGCGTCCCATGTTAACAGTTGCACTTATGCGTGCTGCCCTCTGTAGTCCAACGAGTCAGCAGGCCTGCCTGACTCCGTCGACCACGCTTGACCTGTCTTCTTATTTCTAGTTACATTTCCTATACTGCGCTGTTCACTACCTTAGCTGAGAGATGCGCTACGACTCCTTTTGTGCCCTCAGGCACTTAACTTTCACTTTCTCTAAAATTCTACTTAGGAGGTCGTTACACTAATGCGAACACCTGTACTCTATTTTAAAACTTTCACTTTCTAAGCCAGCGTCTCCAAACGCTGAGCCAGCCCTCAGGTTTCTTAGCCTGGGCTTTTATTTGAGACATTGTTATAATTCGTTCTATCTGGGGAGGTCCATTATCCTCATCTTCCGACTCTTCAGCACTGCTCTTTTTAGAGACTTCGCTGAAAGCCGCTTCGCTCTCAGTGCATCTTGATTTCGCACTAATTTCGGAGAGCTCACTAGTACTATTACTTCTAGGTCGCTTTGTGGCGCTAGAGTGTACTTCATCAGGTCTTAATAGTGGCGGTGGTGTTCCACTAGAAATCTCTGACTCTTCGTCTTCCGGCTCACCTGGGCGGGGCGTCTCTTCCTCTTCAGACTGCCCTTCACCGAGGTCATCTAACCTAAGTTCCGGAAGGCTATCTCCATTCTCCCTATCTGGCTGTAAGAACGGAGCATCAAAGGGATCCCATGCCAAACTTTCGGCGGGTTCGATAGGCTTTTCACTACCCTCTTGCCCTTGACTTACTGTTGCCCCTGGCAAAGAGGTGAGTACAGGAGCTGACCCCTCCTGACCCCTCTTACTAAAATCTTTTCCTTCTTGGGAGATTTCGGGTTCCGACACGCGGGCAGCTCTACGCAGAGGTCTGCCTGCTTTATTAAATTTTCGAGCTCCTGGTTTAGTAGACCAGGCAGCTGTGGGAGGGACTAGGCGCAAGTGGGTCACATGACACGTTCTTACTCGACCCGTGTCCATGTTTTTGATTTTATACCTATGTTTACCCAACCTTGTTAATACAACATAGTTGCTTTCCCAATACTGGTGTAACTTCCTTGAAGCTTTTGGCTTCGTGGCTTGGTTATAATAAAATACCACATCACCAGCTCTAAAATGTCTCGTATGAGCCTTTCTGTCATATAATTCTTTACACTTTGCCCTAGCTACTTCGGTTCTTTTCTTTGCTACTACAAATGCCTGATGCATTGTTTGCAAATAATTCTCAAAGTAATCTTCTCCCACGTATTTCTCTGGTTCTGCCAAATGATCTTCTATCACCCCTCGCGGCGCACGCGCAAATAACAAATAGTACGGCGAGTACCCCGACGTACTATGTATTGAGGTACGATAGGCGGCTAAGGCCCTTGGGATATGTTTGTCCCAACGTACGGGATCCTTGTCCGTTAGCTGCCTTAATAAACTCATCAACGTTCCATGTTGACGTTCCTCAATTGCATTGCCTGGGGGGTTGTTTGGAGTTATCGTAATATGTCGTATCCCATAGTGCTCAGTCAGTCTCTTAGTCATATCGTTTACATACGATTTATCATTGTCAGTTAACAACTTAATTGGGGCACCGTACCTACAGATAATTTCATTAACAAATGCTTCCGTCACCGTTTCGGCTTTCTTATCAGGTATGCCAACGGCATCTACCCATTTAGTAGCCAAGTCAGTAAACGAAATTATATATTTGTTTCCATTCTCTGTTGTAGGTAGTGGACCTACGATGTCGGTTGCCACGGTTTGATAGGGCACTATCGGGATTGGTGCCTCTTGCATAGGGAACTTTACCACATTCCTACTCTTTTTATTACATGTGGGGCAATTCTCTATAAATTTCTTACAGTCTTGCCGGATGGTGGACCACCAAAATTTTATAAGAATCTTGTTGACCGTTTTGGCCAATGCAAAATGTCCTCCGGCATAAGAACTATGTATTTCCCGAATAATTTCTTCTACTAGCACTGTAGGGACGACTATCAAATAATAACTCCCTTCATTCTCCCCGTATCTCTTATTAATACGACATAATAATCCGTCATCATTAATGGCATAGTCCTCCATTAACCTGTATGCCTCCTGTGATTGTTTGGGGCTAGTGATGACGTGAATTAAGTAGGAGAGAGTTGCATCTTGACTTTGCAACAAGGCAAATCGCCTCTTATCAATTAACGCTTCCTTTACCTTACTATCGGTCGTTAACTCAGTGACCTCTGATCGGGTCACTTCCGGACCTGGCTGTCGGCCAGTCTCTGTACCTTCATTAACCTTATTACGTTTTAGCAATGCTTCTTTGCGCAAGTGCACTTTCTTCTTTGGGAATAATATCCCAGAAGAATTGGCAGACTGAACCCAATCTTCATCTTTATTCTCTAATGAAATAGGTCGACCATCCGCAGTAAGGGTCTCAGCAGGGGCCCCTGGGCGTGCTGGATCTTTAAATGTACTGCTTCCTGATGGCGAGCTATCATCTCCTATAGCGGCTAATTTATGAGCATTATTTTCATTCTCTAGGCGGTGCAACCTAGCATCTAAGTCTCTCTTAGTAAATAACGGTCTCGCTTGCGGCTCCATTAATTTCATTGGTAGTCGGCTATAATGATCCGCGGGATTCTTATTCCCGGGACAATACTCAATCTTCGCATTTTGCTACGATAGTAACAAGGCCCATCTCTCTAATTTTGGATTCTTTAATTGTTTGCTCTCATGCAAATACTGCAGACTCTTATGGTCTGTGCGTATAACGTAACGGCTACCATACAGATAATGGTGTAATTTCCGTATGCCATAAATTATCGCGTACAATTCACGCTCCGATGCAGTCCAACGCTGCTGGGTAGGTGTTAATTGATGAGAGAAAAACTCTACCGGTCTTTCTTCTTCATCAATCTCTTGAGTTAATACACCTCCCACACTATATAAGCTTGCATCTGTATACAAAATATAGGGCCTTTCTGTGTCTGGGTGCGTTAACATAACGGGGTTCAATAGCGCCGCTTTCAATTCTTTAAAAGCTTTTTCTTGGGCGTTCCCCCATACAAACTTAACATTTTTTCTGGTTAATTCTGTTAAAGGCCGAGCTATTTCTGCAAATCTCGGTATGTTAGCTCGGTAGTAATTGCAACTACCTATAAAACTTCGCACCCCTCTCACATTTACTGGGCGGTCCATTGTTTGTACTGCTCTTGCACGTTCGGGGTCGGGCCTTAATCCATCTTTGCTAATTATATAGCCCAAAAATTGCACTTCTGACTTAAAAAATTGACATTTTGATGGCTTCAGGCGCAAATTCGCCTCCTTTAAACGTCTGAACACTTCTTGCAAGTGTTTTAAATGTTCCTCCGTGGATTTTGAGTGTACGAGAATGTCATCCAGGTAGGCTATACTGAATTTATCAGTTATCCCATCCAATAACTTATTTATGACCCGCCAAAACACTGATGGGCTAGTTAAAAGACCCATGGGGCTACGAGTAAACATATATGCCCCACTTTGGGTCACAAAGGCAGTTTTAGGCTGGTCATCTCGGTGAACAGGTATTTGTAAAAACCCTTGTCTTAAATCTAGACAACTAAAATATTTGGCTCCCTGCAATTTGTCGGTAAAATTGGACAAGGTTCGACTAGGAAAGGCGTCGAACTTTACACACTTATTGATTTTCCTATAATCTATCACTAACCTATAACTTTTCCCATCAGCCTTTTTAACTAATAAACAAGGTGACGCCCACGGGCTATTAGCTGGTACTATGATTTTTGCTGCCAATAATTCACGAATAATCTTATCTAATTCTTTTTCTAAATTATTGGGTATTCGATACGGTTTTGATCGAATAGGTTCCGCATCACCAGTATCAATTCTCATTTCAGCTAATTTAGTCTGCCCTAGTTCTAGGTCAGTGCTAGCAAACACTCCTTTCCATTTATTTAATAATTTTTCTAGCTTTGATCGCCAAATGGGAGCCAAATGATCCAAGTTAAACTCAGCATCTACCCGTTCTCCCGAAATTCCATCGTGATACCGCCATTGTTTGTAACCACCCCTTATATTCGCCGTAAACTCACTTGGCGAAGGGCTCTCCAAATCTTGGAGTTCCACAAACATTCCGCCCCTATTATCATATTGAACCTTGAGTCCGCCCTCCTGCGGACAATTACCTGCTGCCCTACTACGTGTTTTATCATTAGGCATCTTGCCTCTAGCCATTGCATTTATTGCTAATCGTCGGTCATTAAAGACCCGGGGAACCTGCTTCATTCCCTTGTTTCGCATGGGCGCGCAGTGAAGGCCATCATCTTGATACCTTCGTCCATTAATAACACCTTTTATTTTTTTCGAGCCGCTATTAGTATTCCATTTATTCGCTAGCGCTATTGCCAATACATTCGATATGCTAGTTTCTTGCGCGGTGCCAATCACACAATTCTTTCTAATCCTTAAGGGTCTATTTGAATTATTACGTATAAGCAATGAACTCCTACGTCCTTCGTCTACTTCTATTAAACCAGTTTCAAACCCAACATCTGGGCGATTTTTAAAAGCAGGCGCATGCTCAGCCATTTCGACACACAAAAGTTGTCCTGGTGGCCTATCTCGCTTAATTCGGGTACGCAATACGATCTCACAGTTCTTAGGAATCAAGGCGTTTTCATCAGCAAGGAGAATATCAAGTTCTTCCTCGCTGACTTGATCTAAGGCAAGAAGGTGAGCCTTCTTACCTATAACCATTAGTTTCCTGCCACAGTCTAATGAGGCATTCATAGACTGAAGCGCATCAATGCCCAAAATAGCCTTTTGCTTCATCTGAAGAATTTGGTATTTAATCTTAAACGTGCTGTCGCTAAATTTGGTCTCAATATTTTTCGAGCCTATTACCGGTATGGCTGTGCCTGAGGCACCTTTCAATGTCACACCGCTCGCATTACAAGGCCCCATTCCCAACTGCTTGTATTGTGCTAATGACACACATGAGGTCGTCGCACCCGTATCAATTAACATGCGCACAGGCCTACCGTTTAATTCTACTAGGCAGGTTGGCTGGGTGACCAGTGGCTCCTGCCGGCCTGTTAAGCTATCAGGTGGGTATGCACTTACCGCGTCCCAACTTCCTCTATTTATATTCGTTACCCTTAAGTTATGTTGGCACTTATTACGCGCATCACGCCATTTTTTATTTACAGTCTTACTAATACAACTTCTACATATATTAGTTTTACTCATAATTCTATTATTTACAATTCCGCTTGTCTCCGTTACAAAAGGTGGGCTCCCAATGCGGGAGATGACCCACTGGGAGCCTAATAGTTTTCCTGCTGCTTTCTTGGGCCTACCACCCTTCCTCTTACAGCAGGGCCAGTGTAATGGCACTCCCGGGCGAAATGCCCAGGCCGTTGACATTTAAAACACAAGTCTGCTTGTGTGGGCCTCCTGGGTTTCTGGGACCACCACCTTCCCATACCTTGTCGGCCTATTCCGGCTATCTGCGGCCGTTGCCGAGGTGCCGGCCTGTCTCTGGGAGGTTTTCTTCCCACCGGATACTGTTTACCCTGGCGGTTCTCAGGAACCATTTCCCTATTCTCAGGGGGACCTTGTTTAGGTTCTTCAGTTATTCGGGGAAGTAGTAGTTGGCACGCTGGGCCTTCGCTCTCTGATTCAGAGCCTACATAGCCAACTTCCATGGGCGTCTCCACTCGCAGGTGGTGTGCCACATGTCGACTTTTTAATCTCATAATCTCATGATTATTCTCATCCTCCCTACACCTTGCATATGCCACCTCTAAAGTCAGGGTGTTATGCTTAATTAATTTGGCCCTTAATTGGTCATTCCGTAATGACTCAATCAGTACATCAGTTAAAAATTGCTGGGCCAATGATTGATCGATTTCTGATGGCCGATATGCCAATCTTGCATGATACCAGATACGGTCTACTAACTGCCGTAGGGACTCATTTTTCTTTTGCCTCAAATTCTTTAGTTCTATCATGTGCTTTGTCAATTCTGCACGGTTTACATACCGCTGTTCTAAGAATGTTACAAATTGATTCCAGTTCATGGTAAACCAAACCTCACGGTTAGCGTCCAAATAATGGGCGCAAGCACCGTCTACGGTCATGTAAGCCAATCTCACACACACTCCACCAGCATTCTGGGAATCAGGCAAAATACAGAACCCCCTCCGAGTAATGCTTTGGACCCACGTGCGAAACCTTTCGCTACAATCTATTTCTTGACCCGTGAATTTAGGCAACTCTGCCAAGGCGCTACATAAAGCCCACTGGTCAGTAATGGTCCCTATTTGAGATGAGAGATAGCTAGCTCTATCTACTAAAGTGGGTACAGCCCCACTTGTTTGAGCAGCTGTTTGCTCATCTGATTTACTCTCATCTTTAGCGCTTTCCGCGCTCTGTTCACTATCCCGTATCCTTCGCAGGACCACTGCATGTAAGGCCTGTACCTCCGGACTCTGCCCGCCTAACCAACCGATCGGGAGACTTCCGGTTCTAATCCAGCTCTCAAGTTGAGCTTCTGTTATTTCTTGAGGGTCAGACATAATTTTTCGCAACTAGGCGCAATCAACAAAATTATCTTCAATACAATAACAAGGCTGTTAACACCTTCAGGCAATACAAAACCACTCACCAATTAATGTGGGGATTTCTACTTCATTCTGGTGCAGCCTTCCGATCTGCCCTGGTAGTTACTTTCCAATTTCTTGAATGTCCTCAAGGCTTGCTTAATCACTTTCACTCTCCGTTGCATCTTGTTTATAGTCGCGTTTCCTGAGAATAACGTACTTATCGTATATAACAAGTTCACAAAGTTTACAAAATTCAGAACCTTAATTACAAAGTTACAAAAGATTGCAAATACTAAATAGCAAACACTAAATCTGCGATCACGGCACCAGTTATCACCTTCTTATTTTAAATACCTAATGTTTCCGTTAATCTTGATCGTATAGTGTAAGGTGACTTAAATCTATATATCGTATAGATTGAATTTAATATGTCCACTTAATTTCTAATTGCTATAAGGCGAATTCTTCACCTGGCTCCGAGGGCTTTAGATATTAGTCTAGCAAGCAATGATCGTCTTATCTAAACTTCACCTTGACCTTTGCGTTGTGAGAAAAGGTCTATTTCCCTCAAGTTTCCTAGCAACGCTCCCGCAATATGAGCGTTAGTTAATTCAAAGCGAACTAATCAGATTCGTATATCGGAAATAGTGTTGCTTGAGTTAAACACTCTAATATCATACATTAACTCAATCGTTAAATGTCAAAGAGAATTACTTTATTGATTTACAATAATTACTGCTTCTAGGTAGCTTACAAGATTAGTTCTTATGCGCTTTTGACGCGTACAACTAGTTTATAGCTTCCAAAAGTATCTCTCTGAGCAATTCTTCAATTCTATCACCTAAGGTGTACTCTACACTTATCCTATAGTACAATGTGAACTTATACGAACTACAGATATGCACAGTTAATTCTCAGTTTACCAATGTGTTAAGATTCCTTAACTCTGCGGATTTGACCACAATGTACCCAGTACAATTTGGCCAACTCCAATAGTTGATATGAAACTCTCGTTGTCCAGTGCCTAGATTATCCTAGGAACGCAGAAAGATGTCTACGCTGAACTTCTCAAGTTGTCCCAATCTCCTCTGTCAAGTAGCCCTCTTGTGTGATTCGTCACACACACACACGTGTCTCTTCCAGTACGATCGGGTGGAACGAGCGCTGGGTTATTCGAACTCATGGCTTATATCTCATCGAAGTAACCTCGTAATAACCTTGCACGATTTCAACGTCGCACGCAACATTTAGATTTATTGGACAGCTGGGAGGTCAAAGTCATCGTAACCAGTAAAACTCATCAGTCCTCTTTTCTTCAAGAAACAGTGACCTCGCAGAGTTTTTGTTAATTACTAGTAACTTGTGCATATAGCTTATAATAAATGGTACATCCGTCTCAACCTAATATTAGCTAATTATCCTGAGCATCCTAGAGTGTCCTTACGTAAACGATAAATTTTACTTCTTGCATCCTACGCTTTCACAGCTCATTAAATTCGAGCTTAACAGCTGAATGAGTTCCATTGCACCATTTGTAAATTTATTCATGCGATCAGGGAGGCATGCGATTTCATACCAAAATATCGAAAATCATCGATTTATAAATTTATTCACCACGCAAGTACACTGTACAAATAACATTAGATTATGAAATATTACGTTACACTACATTCAGCTTGCAGATTCTTAAGTTTACAAAACGCTTTGTTTTCTGCTATTATCAGGCTATGTCCAGTACTACTTGTTGTCCAAAAGGTGCCAAACACTACAATGGAAAATGTTACACCTTGCACAAAGCCCCGGCTACTTGGTGGCAGGCTGTGATCAAGTGCAGAACCAAGGGAGGTGAATTGGTTACCATAGAAACAGCTAAAGAAAATCGGTTTGTAGTCAACTACGTGAAAACCAGTGGCAAGTGTAGAATATTCATTATTATAGTATAATCCATTTAAGCTCGTTTTATGTAGGCAAAGTACAATCACAGCACCTGAAAATTCCCCCGTAAGCAATAAATTGTAATATCAGGGAGCACTGTAAGCAAGATTTAGGTACATCATTAAAATTTGACGGAAACTTGAAATTTACTCATATTACCCAGTGGCTTGTTATAACAGGTCTCGCTATAAATGGATTACACTGCAATATAGTCTCATTATATGACTTGACTTTATGATCATAGATCTTGCTTAATTTGACCTGGCTTTACCAAACTGAAAAAAGATCTAACTTGTATAGGCAAGTTTTGCCCAGAAACCTGCTACTAAAAGCAACAGCTGATTGTGTAAGGTTTAACAACAGGTCTCTAAGCAGTTTTTGTGACGTCTGTACGAACTAGATCTTGTGCAGTTTGTTTGCTTATTTATTTTAACCAATTCTACCCATTTCTGCCTGTCATTCTCAAATGGAACTTTTCACTACATATTAATATTAACTTTTTTCTCATAGGTTCCTCTTTCACCTGGATTGGCGGAACAGATCAACTTAATGAAGGAAGCTGGGTATGGATTTCTAATGGACATCGACTGTTATTTGATGCCTGGTGTCAAAACGAGCCTAACAATTTTAGGGGACATGAGCATTGTGCAGAAATCAGAAAGCGCAGGCATTTCAACTATGACTGGAACGATTGGGATTGTTCTGACCAGCTTGCGTTTCTCTGCGAAGCTGATGCCAACTGAGTCTTTGTTCCAGGTTTAATTCACAATACCATGTATCTATATTTTACTAATCTGATAACCATGGTGTATTAATCTGTACACAATACACTACATACTGTATAGACAGAGTACATTATCTGTCTGGTATCGAACCGAACCTAACAATTTTAATGGGCGTGAGCATTGTTTAGAAATCAGAAAGCACTATCATTTCAACTATGACTGGAACGATAATCAGTGTTCACAGAAGATTGCGTTTCTCTGTGAATCTGATGCCAACTAAGGCAAAATCTTTATACCGGGTTTAATTCACAATACCGCGTATTAATTAGTTTATTAATCTAATGATCATAGTTTATTAATCTATACACAAATACACAGGTTGAAAGGCTCAAACATGACAGTGTTCAAATTTCAGAATCCCAAAATTCAACTTTCTGAAATAAATTTGTCCACAAATTTAAAATAACTTTAGTTTGGACTTAAAATACTTTATTTGCACAATTCCGAATTCTACGAGTAATTTAGTAAAACATTAACACCTCCGAGACTTGCTTTGCATTTCTGCATTAGTATTTGTTGTTAAGCTTTTGCAGAAGGATTTTTAATCAAAAATTCAACCTTAACACTAAAAATTGCATTGTGCACTGTCAGGCCTCAAAGCACTTCGTCTAACTTCACAAGCAATGAAATGGAAAATTTAAACCTGAGAGATCGGGACTTCCAAATATATGTTGAATATCTTGGGGTAAAGTAATACTTCTTAGTAGCTGCTCTTGTGCTATAGTTATGAATATCACTGACTAGAGTAAAATACTTTAGTTAAATTATTTGAGTAGTATTTATACATAAATTTAGCTAATTCTAACTGATGTACATCATGTATTTTTAAAACTTGCTAGACATGAAATGAAAGTTCAGCTGGATCTGTATATCTACTAAATGTAATAATTAGACAATTTTATTTTGTGCAACGCATATTGGCTTTAAAATTGCGTTATTGGCTGATCCCCAACAGAGTGCACAATACTCAAAATATGGATACACAAAGGACTAGCAAAGAGTTTGGCGGGTGTTTCTGTTAAGAAAATGCGGTATTTTTGAAAATAATACATTAGCTTGTTGAGCTTGTACAATATAAATTTTGAGTGCATAATCAAGTCAGTTTGTTGTCAATATGCAACCCTAAATATTTTATGTAGGTAGTCCTTAATAATATTGACAAAAATGTATTTGTGTGTGGCATCTTCCTAGATCTGTCCAAGGCTTTTGACACTGTACAACATAATATATTACTCCAAAAAATGAAACATTATGGTATTAGAGGACTATCCCAAAATTTCTTTGCATCTTACTTGCACAACAGACAACAGTACACTTCCATTGGAGATACTAGCTCAAATCTAACTACTATAACATGTGGAGTACCACAAGGCTCTACTCTAGGCCCGATATTGCTTCTTTTGTACATAAATGATCTTGTAAACTGTTCAAACTTCCACACTAGAATGTTTGCAGATGACACTAATCTATTCTTAACAGATACAAAGATAATTAATTTACAAACTTCAGTTAACAGTGAATTGCATAAGATTAATCAGTGGATGAAAGCTAACAAACTGTCTATTAACTATAAAAAGACAAAATACATGCTGATTACGCCTGGCCGCAAAACAGACGCATATGAAAATTTCCAGATTTCAATGAATAATCAAATATTAACTAGGTCTAAAGAAATTAAATACCTCGGTATGTTCATTGATGATAACTTAACATGGTCTACACAAACAAAACACATAACCTACAAAATTAGCAAAATCAAGGGCATAATTGCGAGGATAAGACACTACATAAATACAGATGTACTAAAACTAATATACCATGCTTTGGTTTATTCTTATCTTCACTATGGGATTCTTTCCTGGGGCACTGCATCTTCAAATACTTTAAAACCGATACAAACTCATCAAAACATTATAGTTAAGCTGATGACATTTTCTGGTAGACGGGAACATGCAACGCCATCCTACATTAAATTGGGCCTCTTAAAACTGAATGATATCTACAAACTCGAGCTTGCAAAATTTGTATACAAATTTAAGAATAACTTACTACCAGAATTGTTTCTAAATTACTATACGCCAGCATCCGATATTCACAGTTACAACACTAGGTTTTCTACTAACAGTTCTTTCTTTATCGAACGATTTAATACATCTAAGGGTCAAACGTCGTTAAAATATCAGGGATCAGTATTATGGAACTCTCTACCTGCTCATATAACTTCTTTACCTCTGCATTCGCTAAAAAACAGTACGCTAAGGCACTTCTTGAAGCTTACAAATAAATCAGTTTTTTTGTCTGTTAGATGTACATTCTTATGGTAACTTTTGCTTAAAAACATTTTTATGAGGTGCAAACTCACTTTTTCGCTGTTGTATTTTTGTTTTTGTATTTCTGTACGTTTGTGTATTTATTAGATGTATTTATCAGAAACAATTGTAAGGTATTTTGCTTAGTAGTTCGTAAATTTGTCATGGTTTTTGATTTTTGTCTTTTGCTGTTGTATTTTTGTTTTTTGTATTTCTGCACGTTTATGTATTTTTTAATATAGCTGTGTCTACTGTCCTTAGCGTCCTTTTGTTTACTGTCCTTTGAGAAGGGTGGTTGACTCGATAACCTTTGGTTTTTCGCCACCCTTTCTCCTATGTTTGTTTGTATTTTTGTGTATTTTATTGTCAAATTATTGTATATGGAGGAAAATAAATTACTATTACTATTACTATTACTATTACAAAATGTTGTTGCCCGTGTTAATAGTAAAATGGGTGTTATTTTTAAATATGACGAGTTTCTTGATATTAACATGTATTTTGTTTTAGTGTAGTTGGCTGTTAATTTATTGGCTTTCATCTAGGAATTAATTTTGTGGAGCTCATCGTTGTACTTGTGTAAGGTTAGAGAAATTTAAGAATAAGTTTCTTATCAATTGGAAATAACCATACTTGAAAATGCGAACAATTAGCAAAGTCATTTATATAAATTAGCAATAACAGTGGGCCTAAGCTGAAACATTGTGAGATGCCAAAGAACTAGCAAAATGTCAGAATTGGAATTGTTTGTGCTAGTGAACTGTCTTTTATTGTGCAAGTAAGAACTTAGTAACTGCGAGAGTGTGCCTTTTGTGCCATGATCTTCAAGTTTTTTTAGCAGTGTATGTTATTGGACAGTGTCAAAAGTTGTGTAAGATCAAGGAATATGCCACAGATGATTAAATTTTTGTCAAAGTTATTATGGATACTGTAAATTATTTCAGCTGTAGCTAGCATGACTGAATAATTTTGTCTCAATCCAGATTGATATTTGCTAAAAATATTAAGAGAAGTAAAAATTTGAGAATCTGGAGTAAATAACTAATTCGAAGATTTTGCTTGCAGGAGACAGTAAAAATATAGATTTATAGATTGGTATAATTTATTGCATCTGGACATGTTCCTGAATTACAGATATATTTATTTGTTTAGCAAGTACAGAGGAAATAGTGTTATTGCTAAATTTGTAATATTATCTGGCACACTTTCAGGTCTCGATGATTTGGATACATTCAGTTAAGAGATCAGTGTGGAAACCTCATGTTGTAAAACAGTGTCTATAGCGATGCTTATGGGATTAGGTTGCCCCATGTATCTCTCATTAGGTTCTCAGAGGCTGTAATTTTGCTTTCCAGTTCGTTTCCAACAGATGCGAGAAAATCGTTTACATAGTTTGCAATACTAACGGGGCAGAACTTATTTTTTGCATTATTATTGATTTTAGTTGGTGCAATGCCACATATCTTTTTGTTTTTTATGATTTCACTCAACGATGGCCACACGTTGTGCATTATCTTTATTTTGACTGATGCGGCTATTATAGTATTTTTCTTTGCATGCACTTTAATTTATTAAAGTATTGCTTCTACTGATATCTTTTTAATAGTGAATTGTAAAATTTGTGAGTCCTGTACATGTTGCTGCAGGTTTTTATAGAATAAGCATGCCAGGTGAAAGCAATGGTTTTTGTAATGTTATTTTTCCTTTTCTAGATAATGCTTTTCAAGATGCATGTCTTCTTAAAACTGCCTTAAATTTTAAAAGAAATGTGTTAAATTTGCTGATAAGTTCTTGTGAGGAATGTTTGAGTTTGCCGAGAAAAGCATTTTGATTGAAGTTCCGAATAAACCTAACTTTAACATTTGCTACTTATTTGTGTATGTACGAGGATTTGATTGTTGCAAGGATAGGTAAATTGTCTCCTATAGCATACAAAACAATTCCTGGTTTGATAGGATTCACAAGAGCATTAGTATATATATATATATATATATATATATATATAT